>CANUEP010233596.1:0-60764 GCA_947857235.1 Jatropha podagrica
TAGTTCTTTAACAAAAACTAGAAGGTAAGTTTACAAGTTCTTTGCAAAAACTTGTAGGACATGGATAGTGCTAAGTGTTAAGACTATTTCAATTGTAATAGGCTTCACTCTTGCCTTTAAAAAGAGTTAAATAGTGGATGATCTCAAGAGAGTTTCTTTAGGAGTGGATGTAGGCATGAGAAGTGTCGAACCACTATAATTCTTGGTATTTGATTTTCTCCTTTTATCTTTTTTATATTACATGTCTCTTCAAACTCACACACTTTAAATATAATGACATGTTGTTATCTTATGCTATGAATTGTTGATACTTTAACATGAATTCTGCTTCATACTAAAATCGCTCATGAGTTGTAAAGTTGCCTAGTTTAGTGAGCTATTTTTAAACCTGTTAATTGATTAAGTATCAGAGATGATCTTTTACTTATGTGAATTATATGATAAAACTATCTAAATACTTTTGTGCTTCTGCTGTGTTTTAAAAATATCTTTAAATTTTAAATTTGTTATACAAGACAATTCACCCATCCTCCTGTGCATAGCCTATTGAGACCTACATTATGTATATGAAGTTTCATAGTTACTATGAGCATTGGAGGCCTTAATCCATTCAAGTCTTAGCGCTGCTCCAATTTAAGGTGACGGGTGGTGACAAATAAGATTAAAGTAATAAAATTTGGAGGTGAATTTACGTGTTCAGCCCTCTCAAATTGTATCATAAAAAAAATATAGCAAGAGATTGACATAAGTTTTAAAGTTAAAGGTAAGTGACTATTTCCATATGCTTCAAAGGTTTCGCAAGTCATGCACGCGACAGCAACAATTCACATGCTCATCAAACATTTGACTGACTTTATATAAAATTTAATGTCATTTTCACAAGAAATACACTTGAAAAGGAGCCTGAAATCCATTTCCTCTCATTTCCCTTATCTTTCATTCACGACTTCGTGTTAAGAATTAGTAACATAATTAATTATTAATTAAAGGCTCCGTCTTACAAAATTAATGGGTAAATGCTCATTTTATACCCCTAGATTTTTCCTTATTTACTCTAAAATAATTACGGCAAAAAAATATATATATATATATACTAACATTGCTAATCTATAATAAATAGCTAATTTATTTGATAGAAATTTGTTTTACCTTTCTCAATGAATAATTATTATTATGAGTGAAAAATTAGATTATATTTTCTAATTTATTTTCATAGAGATTAGATAATTATCCAGTTAAGTTCAATTGGCTGAATTAGATTTTTAGCAAACCAAAATATCTACCATCATCTATGCAATCATAGCAATCATAGCAAGAATGTATTTCTCTGTGTTAATGGAAATTTGAAAAAATAAAATATTTACCTTGCTAATTAAGTTTAATTAACTGAATTAATTTATTCATTTGGAAATTATTTTGGTGTGTCTCTTTGTTTCACGTGATTGGTCTAGACTAATTAAGTGTGTGGTTGGACTAGCTATACCAAAACATGACCAGGTACGTCCTTTAAAAAAAAAAAAAAAAAAAAAACCATTTTTGTTCTTTTCAACTTTCCGGCTTCCCTCTTTAAAAAAGATGTCTTTATTTTGGCCTTCCTTCTTAACTTTTTTTTCTTCCTGAATGAGTTTTTTTTTTTTTTTTTTTTTAGTATAAATTATGTGAAAAATGTTAGAATTTGAAGATCAAACCTTCAATCCTTTTATTTGATAAATGCTGTGTTCATTATAATTAATTAATTAATTACCTGTGTCTAAATAATATAATATTTTGTAAATTAATAAGTACAATGAGAAATATGGTGAAAGGTTTTTTTTATTGCAATAATGAAATGTGTGATCTTTGAGAATTCAGAATATTACTATAAATATTGAAACTAATTCTAGGGTATGTCCTTTTTTTTTATATATGACTAATTAATAGTTGATTGTCGATTTAAAATATATCTAATCACCAAAATAAAATATGAATTTTGACGTTTTTGGGAAATTTAGTCATCAATTACTATTTTAGACTCATTTTTTCTCATAAATTACATTTTCTGTTCGGAGTACCCCAATTTATTGCTTGTTTGACCGTTAATTGACCCCATAACACACCACTTCATATCCATATGGCCATTTTTTAGACTTTCATCTTTTTCTTTGGAATCATAAATTAGAAATACTGCATTGTTATGATCCTCATCCCATCTCACGTGAGCTTGAAAGAATTTAGTACGGTTTTATAATTAATAAACTTTTAATGGATACTTGTTGACCAACTCACACGGTCACCAACTCCAAGGTTCACGAAGCAAGTTTCTTCATTACCTGAGTTACATCACTCAACCACACCTGCTTAAACTTTAGACAGAAGCCGGAATTGACAATAAAAAATAAAAATATGGTATTAATTGATAAAATTAAATATATTAGAAAAATTTTTAAAAATTCTCAAACGTTCAAAGATTTTTTTTTTTGGTGATAAGTCTTTTAAGTAAACCTTTTTTTTCTCCCAAAGAAAAAGATACATAAAAATTCTTTATATATAACAATTATCATTGTTAGATTTATTAGATATATACACACTTGGTGTGGATAAAATTTTCCAATAAAATTAATGCCGTCTTATAAGAAAACTAAAAAGAGAATTAAAGATCATGAAGAGTCACTTTTCAACCTGGCTTTTACTTGACTAAGTACAGACTATAAAGCAACCATGCATGAACATGTGTAAGTAGATCAAAAACCAAAGGAATACTGAATCATAACCTTACAAGAAAAAGACCTTCCAGTAAATCACAGCCCTTGAAAGTTATGTCATATTGTAACCTACCATTTCACTTCCCCACTTATAAATACAAGTGCAACACCCAAAACCAAACAACAGAAGAAATAAATTATTATATTTTCTTCTTCACACATATACTAAGCTCTGAAGAAGGTTTTCTGTGTTTTAATGAAGATTCGTAAGTTGGTGGATGGGTGGAAACCAGTTATGATAATGGTGGTGGTTCAAGTGGCATTTTCTGGTATTAATGTGTTATATAAACTTGCAGCTAATGATGGAATGAGCTTAAGGATCATTAGTGCCTATAGATTCATTTTTGCCACTGCTTTCATGCTTCCTCTTGCTCTTTTCTTTGAGAGGTAAAATTTAATTTTCTTCTTCTTTTTCTTATCTATGTAATCATTCTTTTTCTATTTTCTGTTTTCTATTGATATGATAACATTGTACATACACTTATAATAATCATATGGAATAAACTCCACCAAAGCTTTCTAAAATTTAGATTTATGTATACATTGAATGGAATTACGAGTGCTTGTTCTCTTTTGGATTTTGCAGGAAGAATAGGCCTAAACTTACGTGGACAGTGCTCTTTCAAGCATTTCTTTCTGGGTTATTGGGGTATATTACTGCTTTCCTTTTACACTTTCAATCTCATATTTTAGAATGTGAGATATTGAGCCAGTAGTAAGAAAAATCTCTATTATTATTTTTTATTTTTAAATTATTCCTTTAATTGATAATGCGTAAAATAAAAATAAAAATTCATTATTTGATATGGACATCTTTTAAGAAGTTAGAGTACTTTTAAATAATAAACTAAGTTATAATTATTTTTTGTCTTTTAATATAAATTTTGAAATAATTATAAATCTAGAAGCTTGAAAAAATTAAACTATTATAAAATTATTTGACCGGTAAACTACTAGAAATTATTATGTCAAAAATAGAATATAAGATATAATCAAAATTAATTATAATTTGTAATTGTACAATAAAAAAATAAATTTATTTAAGACAGTAATTAAACTTAATAAATTTGTGTGACAACTAAACTTAGATTAAGTTAATTCAAGGCCATATTAATATATTTTTTATTTATAATTTAAATTTTAACTCCAATTTTAAAGTGCTATTGCAATAAAAGATTAAAGTTCACGATAAATTTTAATTTGACCTAAAAGTGAAAATAAAATGAAATTGACACACAACAAAATTCAGGGTAAAGCAATACATTTATCATGTTTGGCTGATTTTGGTCGTAGCCTTTAAACTTTGCGGGGTTTGAATATGATGATGTACTTTTCTATTTTAATAATAATTATAAAAATATAGAATCATGATAGGTCTCTTATAAAGTTTAAGAGGCCATATAAATATAATTGTCAAAAGCATATGGTCAAATTTATATATTAAACAAAAAAATTCGAATTCGAGATTTTCTACTCATTAAATAAATGAGAAGACCGACTAAATCAGATCTGAATAATGTACATCAACGCTTTGTTATTAAAAGGATAATTTTTTTCTGATGTATATTCGTTGTCCAATAATAAAGTATAAATAAACCTGCAATGATAAAAAACTTTAACATTCAAAATTCATCAATAATTAATGAAACGTAGAAGGAAAAATTTAACGTTCAAAAATTATAATGGATGATTATATATTAATGATTAGTGATTAATTTTAATTATATTACTCACAATAGCTATCTAATTGCAGGGGATCCTTGTTTCAAAATATGTACTTGAAGAGTTTGGTCTTAACATCTGCAACCTTTGTTTCTGCCATGTATAATCTTGTACCAGCAGTTACTTTCATCTTGGCCATCTCATTTGGGTAAATAATACTTGTTTAATTACTTTCTGTCTCTAACTCTTTTCTTTGTAATTAATGTCACTTCATGATAATACATTCATAAAATTTTCAGGTTGGAGAAGGTGGGAATAAGAACCCTAGCAGGGAAGGCAAAACTGGTGGGGACACTAATGGGTATTGGTGGGGCCATGTTGCTTACCTTTTATAAGGGAGTGGAAATCAATATATGGAAAACACAAATTAAACTCTTGAAGGATTATAAATCCATTGGTGATGGAGTAGTCCACTTGTCTTCATCTCATTCTAATCATGCATTAGGCTGTTTGTTGGCTGTGGCAAATAGCTTTTCCTATGCCTTGTGGTTAATCATTCAGGTGACTTCTGTAAATTAACGTTTCTTGGAATTTTTACTGTAATTATTTTCTTTTATTCTACTAATAATAAAGGATTTAACACCAAAATACATATAACTAAGCAATTTCCCTATCTAATGCTATCTAAAAATAATGTACAACAATGATGTTTAAGGGTGTCATTTCATCTTCATTTAAGAGTTAGATAAAATATTAATCTATTTTAGATCAAAGAGCAATTATATCTAAAGTTATACTTAAGATATCAGCTCCATGATTTGATCCTGCAATTACCAGAATAAAATTTATTGCGCTTCCATTACTAGACCATTCTATTTTGAATATATCAAAAGTTATTTTTAAAAATATGAAACCGCTAATTTTATTATCGATTTAGATGAAACGAAGGAAATTTAAAATTAAAAGAAAAAAAAAAGGTAATCAGGGCATTTAAACTACAAGTAACATTAATTGTTATATAATCATTTTCATTTTTGTCCAGGCTAAAATGAGTGAAAGATATCCAAGTCCATATTCAAGCACAGCTTTAATGTCTTTAATGGCATCCATCCAAGCATCTGTTTATGCTTTTTGCATGGAGAAAGATTGGAGTCAATGGAAATTAGGTTGGAATATAAGGCTGCTCACTGCAGCTTATGCGGTATTTATTTTACCTTCATAAAAAAACATGCACGTACCTTGAAAATTATAAATGAGAAACAAATTTTTTATGAAATTTTGAAATTACAGGGAATAGTAGTAGCCGGAGTGATGGTAACTCTGGTGATATGGTGCGTGCGCTTGAAGGGTCCCGTATTTGTCTCCAGTTTTAACCCTCTAATGCTCGTATGTACTGCCTTTGCGGGATCCATATTCCTTGACGAAAATCTACACCTTGGAAGGTATGTTATATATCCTTTTTGTTTTTCTTTTCTTTAAATTATATTTTCGTATTGAAATTAAGGGTCTATTATTGTAGCTTTTTTAATTTTTTATTTTTTTTGTTCAAAAGCCAAAGAAGTTAATAGATTTTTCATTTTTATCCTTATAAACTAGTTATATGCATTCTGAAAATTTTGGTAGAGAACAGAGTATTTATAAATCTTAATGGAGAAAAAAAAAAAAAAAGGCATATGTTACATTTGATATCAAATTTTAATCTTTGGAATGTTTCTTAGGGATCCCATTTAAGAAATAATTTTATTATACTTAAATTTATGTTTTGACGATTGCAGCATATTAGGGGCAACACTGATAGTGTGTGGATTATATGCGGTGTTGTGGGGGAAAAATGCAGAGATGAAGAAAATATCTCAACTTGTTCGATCAAAAACAACCTCTAAAGAAGCGGAAACAATAGAGTTGGTTATTTCTTCTCCCAAAAATGGCAATCGCAAGGACAGTTCCGATGTTCAAAATTGCAATGTTGATGAGACAAACAAGGGAGAAGAGTGCAAAATGGATGATAGAGTTGGCTCATTTGTTGCTTTGTAGACAATGAAGAACATAATGTTCTTTTCATTTTAAAATCACGTGAGAGTCACATGTTTGCTTTGCTATTTGTCCATGTCGAATACTAACATGGCAAAAGTGGACTCCATTTTGTCATAGTCAACTTTCCGACCATCTAGATCGTCAATAAACACTTGGTTTACAATTTTAAAAAATTTAGTTTCCTTACATGAAAATAGAAAAAATTGAAAAGTTCAGACATAAAAAATATAATTAACCCAGACTCTACATAGAATATTAAAATAGCACGCACGTAACGGTGAAACTAAAAAATGTCTAACCGGCAAGGTAGCTAATTTTGGGGATTTGGATACCATTTTCTATTTGTGAGATCGTTTCATGTTTTGACCTATGAAGAAAAGTCTAATTGGTGAATTTGTTGACTCTTGAATCTTAAGACGATGCATTAACATATACGGATTAAACGCTTATATTTTTTCTGACTAAATGCACAATTTCTCGTCTATATCCTGTACAAAAATACATGTGGCCTCCTATAATTTGCAAATGATTCATTATAACATTTTACTTCTCTATTTCGTACCTATTACATATTTTGTTCAGGCTATTATTATGTGTGAGTTTTACTCGCTTTGAGCTGACAAAAAAGGGTCTGACATGAGAGTAATTATTATAAATCAATTTTCATATAATCCAAAAGCGTGCTGATAGGTGGAACGAATCGTTCCAAGGCACGGGCTTATTTTAATATAAAGGTGGGTCAGGGACAATTATTTTAATGTATAAGGGTAGTAGTCATAAATTGTTATATGATTGGTGATTGCAGGGGTAAGGATGACAATAAAGAAAAGAAATTGAAAATTAAAAATAAAAAGAAAGAGAAGCTCTTGTTCCTCCCTCCTCTCTCTCCCGTCAACGACAAACCTCTACCCTCCATCATTTCTGGCCACTGCTCATGCAGTTCAGGTAGCCGATGATTTCCTTGTCACCGATGATTTCGTTCTCAGCCTCCTCTCGCATGAATCAGACCTCCAACGACGTAGATGGAACTTAACGATGCAAATCAAGCTGTTTTCTGCACCAGCTCTTACTCGTTGATCTCAGGCAAGTTGTCGCCAATTTCGATCACAGTACACACTGAGGGTAGACGAAATTGACTCCTTGTTATCATGTGAAAGTTTCTCCTCTGTCAAACGACGTTGTGGATGGTAAATGGTGAAGTCACCTTGGTATGTGACATTTGAAGCTTCTGTCAAGGTAGTTGAAATCTGAAACATGGCTTTTGTGTCATGTTTCAAGCAACAGACCATTAATAAAGTTACCATTTTATCCTTTACATACAATTTTAAAGTCAAATAAAAAGTATTTCTCTAAGTTATATATGGGCCCTACATCTCAGCTTTTTTTAATTAAAATAATATCATGATTTGGTACGAATCCTGTCATCTATCATTTTCCAATCCAAAGGGGCACTGATGGGTGGAATGAATCATTCCAAGGCATGGGCTAATTTTAATGTAAAGGTGGGTCAGGGATAGTTACTTTGATGTATAAGGGTAGTAGTTGTAAATTATTGTATGATTGGTGATTGCAGGGGTAAGGATGGCAATAAAGAAAAGAAATTGAAAATTAAAAAAAAAAAAAAAGAAGAATGAGAAGCTCTCATTCCTCCCTCTTCTCTCTCCCGTCAACGACAGACCCTTACCCTCCATCATTTTCGGCCACCGCTCATGCAGTTCAGGTAGCCGATGATTTCGTTCTCAGCCTCCTCTCACACGAATCGGACCTCCAACGAAGCAGATGGAGCTCAATGACGCAAATCAAGGTGTTTTCTGGTTCTTGCCAATTTCGATCACAGTACACACTGAGGGTAGACGAAATCGACTCCTTGTTATCATGTGAAAGTTTCTCCTCTGTCAAACGGCATTGTGGATGGTAAATTATGAAGTCACCATGGTCTATGACCTTTGAAGCTTCTGTCAAGGTAGTTGAAATCTAAAACTTGGGTTTTGTGTCACGTTTCAAGGCAACTGACTATTAATTAAGTTACCATTTTATCCTTTACATACAATCTCAAAGTCAAATAAAAAGTCTTTCTCTAAGTTATATATGGGCTCTACATCTCAGCTTTATTCAATTAAAATAATATTATGATTTGGCATGAATCCTGCCATCTACCATTTCCAATCCAAGTGGGCGCTAATAGGTGGAACGAATCATTCCTAGTCATGAGCTTATTTTAATATAAATGTGGGTCAGGGACAGTTACTTTGATGTATAAGGGTAATAGTCATAAGTTGTTGTATGATTGGTGATTACAAAGGTAAGGATGGCAATAAAGAAAAGAAATTGAAAATTAAAAAAATAAAAGAAAGAGAAGCTCTCATCCCTCCCTCCTCTCTCTCCCGTCAACGACAGAACCCTACCCTCCATCATTTCCGGCCACCGCTCATGTAGTTCAGGTAGCCGACGATTTCCTTGTCACCGATGATTTCGTTCTCAGCCTCCTCTCGCACGAATCCGACCTCCAACGACGCAGATGGAGCTCAACGACGCAAATCAAACTATTTTCTACACCAGCTCTTACTCGTTGATTTTAGGCAAGTTCTCGCCAATTCAGATCACAGTACACACTGAGGGTAGACGAAATCGACTCCTTGTTATCATGTGAAAGTTTCTCCTCTGTCAAACGGCGTTGTGGATGGTAAATGGTAAAGTCACCATGGTCCGTGACCTTTGAAGCTTCTGTCAAGGTAGTTGAAATCTGAAACTTGGGTTTTGTGTCACGTTTCAAGGCAACTGACTATTAATCAAGTTACCATTTTATCCTTTACATACGATCTCAAAGTCAAATAAAATGTCTTTCTCTAAGTCATATATAGGCCCCACATCTCAGCTTTTTTCAATTAAAATAATATTGTGATTTGGCACAAATCCTACCATCTATTGTTTTCCAATCCAAATAACCCTCTAGTTCTTCTTTCTCCAACAAAATAGCTTGTTTGACATAAAAAAAAATAATACAGATTATATAATTCAAAAAGAGCTCATAAAAAAAATAACCATTTTCATCTTTTCTTCCTTGAATTCCAGGACAGCAAAAGCAAAAATTGAACCTAAGAGACTAATTACATAATTATTTCCTTCCTTATTGCATAGAAAATGCCATGTACAAACTCAAACACCCACCAATACAGGTAAAAAAAACACCTAAAAGATTGAGAAGGTCAAAAGAACAAAACGAACTCAGATACTTTTTAAGATTGAGAAGGCCAAAAGAACATTACAAACCCATATGTCCAGATGATTTTTTTAGCAATGTAGTATATTGAGACAAAAAAGAATTCAAATAAAAATCCAAGTGCAGAAACCCAAAATGGTGTTCTTCTTTAGTGTTGTTTTTGGGCTCTCTTCTTCAAAAGCCTCCTCTCTCCTTCATTTTATTGTAATGTAGAGGATCTGTTTCTCTCTCTTTCTCTTGAGCGGTCACTGTATAACTCAAAACCCAGAAAATAAAATAAAAATTCAAAACCCACAAAGAACGAGCTGTTCTTAAAGAGAGAGAGAGAGAGAGATAGAGTTTTATTGTGAGTTAAAGATTAGAAAACAAATACAAATACAAAACAAGCAATGATAAATAAAAAGCAAACCTGGGTTTTTCTTCTCAAACAAAAAAGCAACAAAATTTATTTAAAATTTGAAAAAAAAAAAAAAAAAAAAAAAAAAAGAGAAAAAGATAGAATAGTTGAAAAATTGCCAGGTTGAACGGTTTAATAAGCAGTTACTCTCTTCTATAGCCTATGCTGTTTCACGTGCCCGTTCCAGCGTGACAAGCTATGTAACATGTTCATTACGCTTTGGCTTTTTCTGCATGAAAAGGAAGTTCATTATACTTTCTTAGGTGGAAATCCTTCGCCACCTGGTGTGTATATAAAAGGCATGAACATTAGCATTATATGATAGTTTGATGTTCAAAAGCATGTTATGGCCTCCTGTAGTTGATTTAACATTTATTTAGTTTGAAATTTATTTTAGTAGTGGTAGTATCACATTTCCTAATACTATCCTTTTTAATATTTTTTTTCTTTTTAAAAATCACGGTACCTAAAACTTTATTATTATGAACCCGGCTCGAAATTTAATTACAGTTAAATTTTCAATCATGATTTGTTCTTCATGAAAATTGAGGAATTAATAATGCAGATTTTCTGGCTATAAATTAACATGATCAAATTATTTTACCTTTGGCTATACATATATATATATATATATATCTTGCACCAATTGCATTCTTCCTCCATACATGATAAAAAATCCCAATGCATTCTTCCTCCATATTATCTTTTACAATGTTCGATAACATAGTATTTCAATTAGCTTTTAGATATTAAGATAGCATTTTATAAAATATTAAGTCATAAAACATTTAATTTTGAGCGTTTTATGAAAAGTTACAAAAAAATAGCTAATAGCTAAACATTACCAAAATAACTAACAACTATTGAAACAATTAATTTTATGAATAGAGCCTAAACTTTTGTTTATCTATTTTTATTTGTGTGTACTAGTCCTTGCTTTAAACATATATTTGATTGGTTTTGTTCTCCATGCTTATCTATGTATTTAATGTGGGATATAAAATAGTTCCTTTATAAAATATTTATCACTTATTTCTCCATTAAAGTTTTTGAAAAATTAAATAAAAAGAACTTACAAATGGTTTCTCATACTCGAATAGGAGTTTAAAGCATTAGTTTTATATAAAATAGTTCTTGCTTTAAACATATTGTATAATTTTTGTTTTTTAATTAAATTAAATGTAATTTTTCAAAAAAATTATTATAATTTATATTTATGTTGTTTTAATTTAAATAATTTGCTTATGTGTTTTTGATTAAATGATGAAAGATATAATTATATGTTCTTTTTGAAATTCTCAAGTAATGAATTGAAATATTAATTAGCATAATTAAATATTATTATAAGCAAATTATTGTAATTCATCTGATATATTTAATTTTTTTTTTTTTGAAATTCTCAAATGAGATATAAGTATTTAATTTTAATGAAATAAATTTTAGTAAATTGAAATTAATACTTTAATTTCATTTGTTGATGTGACTACGTTATTTAATTAATTTAAACTATGACTCTATTTATCACGACCCAAGACCGTGGGCCGAACCGGCACTAGAATTTGAGTAAGCTTAAAGCCCTCGAGGCCCGTAGTAAGTTTGAACTATCAAAAATCTATCTCTATTAATATCTGACTTTAGAAACGGTGTGCTCCTATTATGACATTATCCAACAATCAATCGGTAATATTCTTAGCTCAGCTTTAGTATCACATTCGATTCACAGCTCGATCTTATACTTATTAAATTAAAATGCATTATATGCAAAAATTCATCGGCTATAATATGGTCAAACCTTTCCAGTGGTAATTTCTTCGAATTTCAAGAAAATACTCCACAAGTCATTTATCAGCACACCATAATTTTTTTACCTATCTAAATATCAATTTATCATCCTAACTGCGGAACCAAATAAAAATACTAAGAATATTCAAACGTCTCACATGGTTTATATACTAACATTTTTAAGCTGGTATTAGATATTGTATCTCTGCGGAGAAAGAAGTAGAGTCTTGATGAACCAGCAATACTTTTACTTCTTGGAAAAGTTTATGGAATGGAGGGTGAGTTTCACCAAATTTAGTGAATAATAATAAATAATGCATGACTAGATAATCATACAAAATGCATATGTAGTCACAGAATTGATCACTCTGTCAGTCATGCATATGTTACAGTATCAGCACCCATAATTATTTTATCTTCAAACAAACAATCATGTGGAAATTAGTTTGCAGCGTCACCGAAATCCCATGAGTCGTTCTCTCACAAGGCTCATCTTCTCATACGTGTGCACCAAGGAGCCGATCCCCCATACCTGGCCGACCGGTCCAATGCCCGCTTGACCAGCCCTCTCGTTGTTTTTCCATACTCTCTTTTCTTTTCATACCATCAGAAGGCCACACTGTGGTTATTCATATCATATCAATTTATATCATCAGATGCACATGGAGGCACCGATCTCCCCATACATGGCCGACAGTATCAAAATTACCCTCACAAACCCATAGTGACCCGCTTCATTCTAATTCCACACAATCAAGGCAATTCACATCACAATACATTTCATCAACAATCCATCTAATTGCAAATCATCAGATCGATAACTGATATGTAGCTATAATTATATGATAATCGAATAATAATGTAATACAATTTGTTAATAATATATAAACATATCAATATTGATACACCGATGAAATTATAACGACAAAACTATGATGGTATGAAAATGTATTTCATGCACCATTTATTATTACTTATAGTAATAGCAGGATATTTCAATTATACTTTGGATCCTAACTTGGAAGAGCAGTGAAGGAACTCGGTCAATCTAGAAAGATATATAATAAAAAGAGATATAATCAGATGATGAATCCCTTAACTAAGAAATTTAAAGAATTAATCTAGTAAACTTATTTATTTTTATCTTTCTGTTTTAATACTATTCCTTGTTATAATTAAAGTAGCATTTTCCTAAAAAATATAACTACGCATTGAATTTCAAATGAGAACATTAAATCAGCTTTATTTCAAATGAAGCCTTGGAAAGCCCCAAGCCCAGATGGCTTCTAGGGCGACTTCTTTCAAAATTATTGGCCTATGGTGGGTTCAGTTATTTGTGATGAGATTAAAAAGATTTTTCAAACTCAGCAGGTGGAGAAGGATCTCAATCTTACAACTTCGGCTCTTATTCCTAAGGTCCCGCATCTTGAGACCATTTCTCAATTTCAGCCTATCAGCCTCTGTTCAGTATTCTATAAAATCATCACTAAAGTGATTGTTAATCGCATCAAGCCTTTTATATCCCATGTTATTGGTCCAACCCAAACCAGCTTCATTCCGAATAGACAAATAACGAATAATACTATTATTGCTCAAGAGGTTGTCCATTCTATGGATCAGAAATTAGGGAGTAAGGGTCTCATGGCTATCAAGGTGGATCTTGAAAAAGCCTATGATCACATCAGCCCAAATTTTCTTCGGGATTCTCTTGTTGATTTGGGTTTGCCCTCAGATCTAATTCGGCTTATTATGTGTTGTGTATCTTCAGTCTCGATGCAGGTTCTTTGGAATGGGGATCTCACTAAGCCTTTTACTGCATCAAGGGGGCTTCATCAAGGTGATCCTTTATCCCCTTATCTTTTTGTTATTTGTATTGAACGCCTCTCTCACCTTATTCAAATGATGGTTCAAAGAGGTAATTGGAAACCAGTCATTTTAAGGAGAAGGGTGCCCCCTTTATCTCATCTTTTCTTTGCTGACGACTTGTTCTTGTTTGCTGAGGCTAATTTAAACCAAGTTGATACGGTTATATTAGTTTTGGATGAATTCTGTAAGTATTCAGATCAGCGGGTTAATGATGCCAAAACTGTTGTGTTTTTTCCAAGAATGTTGGAAACTAGAAGCATCGATCTTTGAGCTCCCAGCTGTGGTTCAAAGAGACTATGGTTTTGAGGAAGTACTTGGGCATGCCTTTGATCCATGGTCGAGTTACCAAAGCTACCTATCAACCCATTTTAGATAAAATTCAGCATCGGCTATCTAGTTGGAACGCTAATCTCCTTTCTCTTGTAGGTCGCATTACCTTGGCTCAATCGGTAATAGCAGCTATCCCTGTATTCTCCATGCAAACTGCCAGTCTACCCAAGCATATCCTTGCTCATATTAAGCAACTTTGTCATAAGTTCATTTGGGGTTCAGTTGATGCTTCTCGTAAGATTGTTCTTGTTTCCTGGAACAAGATTCAATGGAAAAAAGAGATGGGTGGTTTGGGCTTTCGCAATTTGCATAAACTGAATCAATCCTTTTTCATGAAACCTGGATGGAAGATAATGAATAATAGGGATGTCTTATAGGTTAAAGTATTGCAGCAGAAGTACCATTTGGGTGATGCACTGATGCCTATTATTTCTCAAAACGAAGTTTGCTCCTCCTTATGGCGTCATCTTAGGAAAGTATATTCACTTCTTGTTGATGCAACCATCTGGGCTTTGGGGAATGGGAGAAGAGTTCGTTTTTGGCCAGATTCGTGGCTAAAGCCGGGCTTAATTTTGTCTGAAGTAGCTTTAACTGATATCCCAGTCACTATGACCTCTGTCCGTGTGGCCCATTATGTCTCTAGAGATAGACGCTGGCGATGGGACCTTGTTCAGCAGTGACTGTCTGCAGAGTACCTCTCTTTGTTATTGGCCATTCCTTACCCTCACCCTATTCTTGGAAATGACATGGTATACTGGGGATGTTCGAGTTCTGGTGAGTTCACTATTAAAACAGCATATCATCTAATCTCAAAAGATTTGGAGACAGTTATTCATCCTGTTTGGAAGCTTATTTGGTCCTAGAGAGGGCCCCAACAAATCCGATCCTTGTTATGGCTATTAGCTCACGAGAAGCTCCTCACTGATTATGAACGATATAGAAGGCATCTTTCGACTGACAGTTCTTGTCCCATTTGCTTTGCTGTGTTCTAATTGGCTTTACATGTGATTTGAGATTGTGATATTGCCATGGCAATGTGGAATTGTTGTCTACCTCTCTGCTGCGAGCTGATTTTTTTAAAAGTGGACTTAGTACACGCTCATGGATTCTTCTTAATTTGAAATGCTCTTTGCGCTTTCAGGGTGTTGCATGGCCAATCTTTTTTGCGCTATCCGCTGGCTCTTATGAAAAAATATGAATAATTTTATTTTTAAACAAAAGATCACCCCTCCTTTTATTCTTATGCGAACTGCGGTTGTTGAAGTTAGAAACTATTTGGAAATGAATCAGTTTGAGGTTCATAATCCAAGAGGCCCCTTTTTCAGAAAAGTGGATTAATTGGGTGTATTCTCCTCCTAACTCTGTTAAACTCAATATTAATAATTCATTTTTTATAAATTCAGGTATGGCTTTTGGTGGGGCATTACCAAAGATCATAAAGGGATGTGGTTAAGTGGTTTTACCATTGGCATTGGAAAGTGCTCGATCTTGAGAGCTAAATTATGGGCTCTGCTGGAAGGGCTCAAACTTGCTTAATTAAAAGGTTTTACTAATGTCTTTGTTGAGTGTGACAATGCCATAGCGGTCAGTATTCTCAAAGGTGATAACAGGATTCCTTACTCTATTTGCTTTGCTCACTTGTGCTGGCTATTTAATAATTCTTTCAACTGGACTGAAGACTTCATATTTTGCACATTTACAGGGGGAGCTGATTGGATGGCCTCTTATGCCTCTACTTTGGATGTGGGTGTTTGTATTTATGATGCTCCCCCACCAGGTCTGCATTATTGGCTTGCTCATGATTTGGCTGGTATAGCCTAAATGATGTAATAAACGATGAATCTTTAACTGAAAAATTTAAAGAATTAATTCAGTAAACTTATTTATTTTTATCTTTCTGTTTTAATATTAATCCTCATTATAATTAAAATAACATTTCCTTTAAAAATACAACTATCTATTGAATTTCAATATAACTAAACATTACCTTTTACACCGCCTATTCGTTGATAATTAATTACCTAAATATTTAACTATCATAATATTAATTTATAATTAATTCTGTGACTCATAATAAACAATGCAATTATAATATTTTATATTAACTTCAAAATTAATAATTCTATCGACTCCCTATACTATATCTAGTATCAATAATATAATCCACCACCGAATAACTCATTTGCTTAAATCCATTTTCAATCTTCAAATATCCTTCAACTTTTATTATTATTATTTTTTTTTTTTTTTACTGAAACTAATGATTAATTAATTCACGACTAATTTGAATCCTTCCATTAAATCAATCAATCACCAAAATCATGTAAATTAATCATCCTCAAAATAATATAATTTACTAATTAGTTTCAATACCCCAATAAAAATAACTGCTGTGTCAAAAATATTGGCCAGAGGGACAATCGGAGCAAAGGAACTGCTGGAAGTCGTCGGAATCAAGCACCGAAAATAGAAATGGCTTCGAACGGGTGGAGCAGTGACTCAGATCGCGTCAAAGGGCCGCCGTCAAGACAGAATCGCCAGGAACAACAGCTGAGATCGTACGGCCTCAGGCGATGGCTGGTGATTGTGGCTGAAGTCGACCGGTTTCTTGTAGTGGCTAGCGTGACTGCTGGAGCCTGCAGCGGCGCGACACAAAAATGGAGGAGGCAAGAGCCATGGCGCGATTAGTGGCTCGCAAGAGCCTGTGGTGGCCGGCTTAACGCAGATGAAGGAGGGAGGAACGGCTGTAGCTGCTGCTGTTGTGTGGTGGTCGGCGTTGCAAGGAGAGGAAGAGATAGACAGAAGGATCGAGAGAGAGAGGCCAAGTGAGAGAGAGAGAGAGAGAGATGGTGCCTAGGGAAAGAGATGAGAAGAGGAAAGAAAAGAAAGATGAAAAAGCAATCGGTGATAGGCTTTTTAGAAGCCACTAGGCCATTCCGGTTCAATTCAAATCGGCTTGGCTCGATTTAACAAATTAACTTGGTTTTCAATCGATTTACTATAAATCAAATGGATTTATAAATCCGATTAAAATTTTACATGGCTTAAATTTATTTGATAAAATTTTAGAATTAAAATTTAAATGACTATTTTTTTAAATTAAAATTTTTGGATATTTCACTATTGTAATTCTATTAATTTTTTTAATAGAATAAAATATTTAATAAAATTTTAATATTTATTAAATTTAATAATATCAATTGTAGTAAAATCCTCCATTAAATTTATTAGTTTGTAATTTTATTATTTAATAAACAATTAAATTTTTAAATGAAAAATAAGATGCCGCATCATCACTTCTATATTTCAATATGTTACCATATAAGTATTTGTATTTTATAAATTATATATTTATATAGATAGATGTCTAATATGGATAATCATTATTAATTTTTTAGTTTTTGTTATTTCTAGTTTTATTATTTATGCAAAATAGATTTTTTACTAAATCAATTACTATCTAACTATTATTAAAAAGAGATGATCATAATTGGTACTATCTAATTATAATATCTAATTATAATATCGTACTTGCTACTACTAGGGGAGAGCATCCAGTTAATTAAATAAAATTAGTCTGTTTTGGATTTATCGAAATATATTTTTATGGTATTCAAATTTGAAACTAAATAATATAATAACATATCCGAACAGAATTAAATAAATTTGATTCGATTTGGATTTGATTATTTAAGAAAAATTTAGCTATTTTGAATTTAAAAATAAATTCAATTAGACATATATGACAATCAAATCAAAAATTGAAAACCAAACGATTTTACATATCCTAACTAAATTTTAAAAATAATTATCCAAATCCAATTGAAATGAGCCATTTTGATTTTATTCTTAATTAAAAGGCGAGAATTGCTTGCTCTAGGAAATTATATATATATAATGCACATTCTAAAATATATATCTATAGGGGATAAGGAGGGGGGAGAATAATGAAATTTTCGATAGTACTCTTAATGGAATTTAAGATATCCTAAAATAACTTTAGTCATAGCGAATTAAAAAATTACATTTGATTATTAATATATTTATAAAATTATTTTTAAGTCAATAATATCTTTTTACTTACATGAGAAGTAAGAGTTCTCAACTTCGAATCTTATCGATTACAAGTGTTTTCATCAATTTAGTGAATGAAAGGTTATTTTTTGTTGGTAGTCCACAGTGTTATTTTAACTCATTAGACCTCATAATGAATTTAAAAAACTATTTTTTAAATAAATACATATAGATAATTAAGCAATTAAAAATTTAAATTTTATTTTTGTTAAATTTATTTTTTAATAAATATATGTAATAATGATATATTTGAAAATATTTTTATGCTTTAGTTATTAAATATTTAATTCTTTTACGATATAGATAAAAAAATAAAATATATTTTTTTATTAATATTTTTTTCTTTGATTGGATGTATTTTTTTAAAAATAAATTTTTAAATACAAAATATATAATTTTTTATTTAGGGGAGATAAGAAAAAGAAAAAAAGTATATTATTTTTATTAATAATTTTTATGTTTATAAGATTTGATTGGATATATTTTTTAAAAAGTAAATTTTTAAATAAAATTTATATAATTCAACTTGATATCATAAACAGTTTGAAAATTTTAATTTAAAAGTATACGGTGAAATATTTTTTTATTTGGTGAGTTTTGAAAAAGTTTTATTTTTAATAATAATTTTTTATTTTCTTTTTCATTATTGAATAATTTCTAACTATTATCATTCTAATTTAGTAAGAAATTTAAAATTTCTTACGAAAAATATATGATCTATTTATGATTAAACATTTTAAATTTTCTTGATATTTGTTTTCTCTTATATCTTAAATCTTTTTGACTTAAAAGGAAATAGGGCTTAGGAAATTGAAAAAAAAAATTAGAACTATATAGTTCTATTTTGGTCAATTTTTGTGATTTTAAAAATTTGTGTGCATGCTTATATATTTTACTAGGAAAATAATATTATTACCGTAATCAAAGTGACTTCTATTATTCATTCAAATTATCATATCATTTTTTTTTCTTTTATCTAACAGTAAAACGTAATTTATTATTATTTACTATTATAGTTATATATAAATATTAATTTGAAGTTAAAGGTAGGGACTTAAGATTGAATAATGACTTGATTTTCTTTTTGGACACTTATTCTAATTTTGAAAATTTTATTTATAAATTAGGGACTAAACAATTAGATTTAAATATTGAGTTGAATTTTATTATGAAACCATTTGATTACATGAAAACAGAATTAAATATATAAGAGGTATTATAACAAATAATTTGTAGGTCAAAGTGTAATACAAATTAACTACTTATTTTTATTTTAATATAAATAAAATTTATGCTTTAATATTATATAAATAAAAAAGAATATATATCAAATATAATCAACGTTCAACGCAGGTCTTACAAAAATCTAATATATATATATATATATATATATATATATATATATGTGGAAGGTGCATTACATATTACATAATTTTTATTTATTGTTTTATTAATCGCTATCAACAATTTATATTACAAAAAATGGAATAGCATTAATTCAAAAAAAGAATTTTATGAAATAATAAATAACAAATATTAAATTTTTTAAAAGTGAAGATTAGCTTGCTTTAGCTTTTTACTTAGAATTTATATTATATGAATATTATATATCACAAATAGATAGCTATTATAATAATTAATATATTAATCATTATTTTAGAATATCATTTATAATTTTGGTTTTTTTTTTCTTTTTATTTTTTACTAAGTCTATGAACATATAATTAATTTTATAGTTGATTTTTTTTAGATGAAATATGTTTTATAACTTAATGACTATGAACTCTCAAAGCATCAATTGTATTATTAGGAGGTGAAATAGACCATTCCACTAAATTTGCCATAGAATGAGATGCTCAAACTAATGTATGGGTCCATTAGCAGATCTATATGCAAAAATCACCTGCACAGTACTAATCTTCATAACTAGAGATTTACAACCATGCATAATAACCTCAAACCCACTAACATCTCCACTACAAACAACATTAATAGCTAAACTTGCAACTTGGGCATCTGTCTCTAGAATAATATTAGACCACTCACCTTGTTTAATCAAACTAGGGGCCTCCCTTATTGCTAAAGCCCCTACTATCTTCGAATTAAACGACCCTACCATCCTCCTAACTCACGCATGCAAGAAGTTACCCTCGAAATCACGCATAACCATTCATGCCAATCGTCCCATCCTCAAATACAGCTACATCCACAATAAAATTTTGCCATCCTAGCTGCGGTCGAGTCAAAGGAGCAGGTACAACAACCTGCCCGAGCATTGTCCCAAGCATGAGCACCAATCTAATCCAATCACTTAGCATTTTCCTAGCATGACCAAAAATATGTTGCAACGTCAACCATTTATTACTTCACACCACGTCATTACGATGCTGCCATAGAGACTAACAAATCACTGCCAACAATGCGGCCTCCTCTAATCTTGCAGAAATAAGAACATCAGCAAGTCAGTCCTTAAAACACATCACAGTCGACAGCACCCATCGTAAAGGAGATACCAGCCAACACCTTTCGGTTACAGGACACAAAACCAACACATGCATAATTGTCTTAAAAGAGCCATGGAAAACATGGCATACATCATCAACAAGGACTTGCCTTCGTTGTAACACCTCAAGATAAGGTAGGACATTGTTTGCAACTTGCCATAACATATCTTTTACCTTCGAAGGGGTTCTCAGTCACCGTAATTTAGTCCACACCCCTATATTTGTTGTGTTAACATCTATTGAAGTTAGATGGCGATATGCACTCTTGACTGAATAAGTGCCCTTATCCTCAAACTTCCATGCCAATCGATTATGAGACTGAAACACACTTAAAGGCAGCCAAAGAGTGGCATCCCTATCTGCTGTATTAAAAATAGAGAGTCTCACTCTATGCATTATGAGCAATAAGTTTCGACACCATATTCAGCTGCAAATCAATTGACATGTTACTAGTAACCCTTACACTATGGCCTGACGGTAAGAATGGGTCATCCCAAATTTAAACATTCGCCCTAGTCCCAATCCTCTAATACACCTTGCTTTTAATAATGTCTGCGACTCCAACAGGCTCCGCCATAAGAAGCTTGGAACAAGAGAAGACTTAGCCTTCAATAGACGAGGAACAAGAGAACTAGGATTAGTAACCAAAGACCATGCTTGCCGCCCCAACATTATAAGATGAAACTCGTGTAACTTCTTAAACCCTAACCCTCCAACACAATGAGGCAAGCAAGAGTTATTTCAACTTATACAGTGAATTCTGCAAACATTATTAATACCCTTCCCCCCACACACCCCCCCCCCCCACCCCCCCCACTAATATTTGTTCATCAGTTGTTGAAGCTCCATACACAAAGTTTTTTGTAAAAGAAATAAATTCATAACATAGATAGGCAATGTTTGGAGAACTATCTTCAGCGTCTCCTTGCCTGCTAACGACAGGCATCGACGCTGCTAGGAGTTCAGCTTTTTCCACATTAGATCCTTAATAAATTGGAACACCTCTTTTTATTTATATCAATTTTCGATGGCATACCAAGATAAGTGCCGGAATTATCTTGCTCCCCCACCTTAAGAACTCCATAAATATTTTGACATTGGGCACCCAAAATATTTTTTTGAAAAGCATAGAGATGATTTATTCAAGTTTATAACTTCACCCGTGGCTTGAGCATAAACCTCTATAATTTCCTTAACCACCTGAGCTTCAGAGATATTGGCTTTAAAAAACAAAAAAAGCAAGCTATCGTCTATAAAAAAATAAATGAGATATCTTAGATCCACTCTTCATATACAAACTTAGGATTTGTGATCTTAGATAAGATCGGTTCAGGATCATGGGATCCTTTTCTATCATATAGGAACTTTCATTTCGGGAACCATCAAATCCTAATCCTAGATTTGAAGAAGAAGATTTTTTTATGAAAACAACTTCAACCCCATGTAATGATACACCTATGAAAAGACCCAGTAGTAATTGCGAGGAAATAAGACAAAAAATCTTTCGCACACAATATGAAAAGATTCGATGATAATGGATCCCTGCCTCCCGCTGTTGTAACCCACAGGCAGGAAAAATAGGCCTTAGCTCCTTTCCTTGATAAACCATTTTATAATGCACTGATGAGAGATAATACATAATCATATCTAGTTAAAAGGGTGAAAAATGCATCCTCAACAAAATATCAGACAAGAAGCTCTATTCCATTCGATCATGTGCTTTGCTAATATCCATCTTCATACCTGCGTACCTTTCTCAACCTTGCCGCTTCCTTTTAAAATAGTGCATCAACTCAAAAGCAATATTGTTATTACTGTGAATACTTCGGCCACGAACAAAAGCACATTGCATAGAGGAGATAATAGTAGGAAGAAGATTCTATAATCTTTTTGTAATCATCTTACTCAATATTCAATACAACACATTGCAAAGAGCAATCAACCTCAAATCACCCATACTTTCCGAAAGACTTTTTTTAGGAATCAACATAAGTCTTGTCTTATTTGTTACTATAAGGAACTGACCCTCATGAAGAAAATTAATACAGGCATGGGCAGCATCCTCACTTATCATGTCCCAATAGCTCTGGTAAAAATCGTGATTAAACCCATCAAATCCCGGTGATTTATCTAGTCTCATACTGAACACTGCACTATGCGTCTCTTCCATTATGTGTGGAGTAGTTAAGAGCTCATTATTCATAGGAGACACACATACTAGAACACGGGAGATATTCGAATCAATATTACCCAGCCTTGCCTGAAAAATATCCTCAAAATATTCTGCAATGACATCACCTACCTCCCTCTAGACTCCCACTCCATCCTTTAGGTAGGATATTAAATTCTTTTTTTAACACGTAGTAGCCATTGCATGAAAGAATCAAGTATTCAGGCCCCTTCTTTAAGCTAGAAAACTTTTGCCCACAGCTTCCACTAAATTTCACGATCATTAAAAAGATTATGGAATTTTATTTTAGCCTTTGTGAAACGGGTCTTATCTTCCATGTTTCGCAAACCATATAAATCACTCATTAATCGGTGAAAACTTTATAGCTCAATCTTATGCAGCTCACGTAAATCCAAACCCCAACAATACAAAGCTTTCCCACACTTTGTTATTTTATCAAGTATATTCATAGAAGGATCCACTCCTAAACCCAAGTATTTTCAAACATAAATCGCGCAACCTATGCCCTTGGGATATAACTGCAGACCTCCAAAAAAATAGGCAAGTGGCTGAAAGAAGAGAGATCCAATGTGTATGCTCATGCTCGTAGAAGGAGAACACGCCACTAGTGAGAAGCTAGAACTGTATCCAATTTCTCTTCCAACCAATGATCAGTCCCCCGACCATACTCCCCCGTAAATTTATATCCCATGGGGAAACCAAATAGTTCTACAGTAGAGATAGCTTGAAAAAAGTCCCTAGATTTAAGAAGAAGGTTGTCATCTGCCACCACGCTTCTCATGCACAGCTAAAACATCATTAAAATCCCCTAAACAGACCTAGGATAGCAAACTATCTTCTGCCAAATTACGCAACAAATTCCAAGGTTCCATGTGTTGCCCGATCGAGATTGCCATAGAAATTCATTAATCTCCATCACCCAAGCTTTGCAATTTCAACCTCCATATCAATACACCGAGAGGAGAGAAATAAAGGAGTAATAAAGTTTACATTTTGCCAAAGTAAAGCCAATCCCCCACTATGCCCTACATAATCCACCACAACACACTCAACATTAACCCAAAAAATCCTTTATTTCATTTATTTTATTTTGTAAACACAACGTTTTAATCAAGAAAATAAAATTTGGCCTTTTATCTCTTATAATTTCTTGTAAGGCCTGAATTGTACGTGGGTTGCTAAGCTTGCGACAATTCTAACTAAGACAACTCATTTTCTTTCAGTAGGCTTGGGAATTAGTACCCCCCACTATAAGTTTTTTTTGGATCTGAAGGTACATTAATAGTTGAACTAATTTTTTAGGCCCCTATTGCATGAACTTCCTTACCCGTTTGCTTCCTTTTTGGATCCATATATATCATCCCCTAATTAAGATATTAAGAGGAAGTATTATTCACATAGGATTCACCTTCCTTAATTGTCCCACTCGATTCCTTGCCTTGATTCATGCCGTCAATCACTCTAGCTATCTCCGTTTGAAAATTTTTGGAAAACATTGACGTTCCAAAAAATCCAGAGTTACCCATAACAGACACACTTCCACCGCCTACATCTTGTGCCACCATCACCATAGCATTATGCAGCCACCTGACCCCAATATTCAATTTTGATCGCCGAGGTGGAGCTCGGATGTCCACCAAATATAGTCTAATTGCTTGAGCAGGATCCACTTCAAAATGTTTGGTGTAGAAATGTTGAATATGTCCTTCAAACCATAAATAAAGTAAAAGCTAAGGTCGTGTTCATATTTGAATGATGTCCAAAACCAGTCTTTAGTCATACATTTCAATTGAATTCCTTTTTGCAAAGGTTTCTGAGCATTGATACACACTCGGATGTGCATATAGGACCTCCACATTCCTGTAAAGTTATTTGGGTCAGTAATAAATAACTCACCTATCTAATTACTAATGTCCTTTGCCAACTTCCTCAGACATGAAACCAGCCTGCATCTCATACACCAGCACCCATAGGCGAGTGAAAAATAAATGAACTAATGTAGGGTGATTATAGCCCTCAATCTTCTCCAACAAAAGAAGATGGTTATCAAACGTCCAAGGACTCATATCCAAGAGCCTGGTTCGGTTGTATTTATAAAAGAAAATTGATAAACATACGGTCCCCCATTCAACTCCTTTGCCTGTATCCGTGAAAGGAACATTGACACATAACTGCTTAAGCAACTCCAAAAATTTGCCAAATTACTTATCAAGGCTCGCTTGCCTTAATATTTATGGAAATGGAATTGGAGGTTGAAAAGCTTTCATTCTCATTTGTATGTTTTCTTCTCTTAGTTTTTTCAATTCTTCTTCCTTCTTTTTCTCTTCCTTCGTAGGCTCAGATTCTTCTTCCAAGTTTATTGACTCTTTCTCGGCTAGCCTTTCCTCTTGCAGTCTCAACTTTGGTTCTTCTAAAACTTTCCCACTCCTTAGAGTCACTACATTACATTGCTCTTTCGGATTTGGAATTGGTTAACTCGAAAGCTTCCCACAAGCTTTAGACTTCGAATAGCTATCTTATTGCGCCATTTGATGTTTCATCATCTTTTAATGAGTTATGAGTTGATCGACTTTCTCATTCAACTGCCTAATAAGCTTATCTTGCGCATCAACTCTTTACTTCTAATTCTGTAGAAAACTTTCAAACATGGCCTCAAGACTGGATGTAGGATTTTGGTATGATTGTGGTTGTGGATTTTGAAAAGGTCGAAGAATATTTGGTTTTTAGAATCCAAGTGGTGATGGTCTCAGATTGTTATTCAAGGCAAGTCTAGGAGCTAGATTTTGTTGGTTTGATCACAAAAAGTTTAGGTGATTTCTCCACTTCGATGCGTTGGTGTTTGAGAATGTGTTACCTCGGGGTCTAGGCTAGTAATTGTTCTAGATATGATTGGCTTATTTCATTATATACTTAGTCATTTCATAATGACACTCAATACTTGTATGACCAATATTTTTGCAAACTTCACATCTTATTAACAGAGTTGCTATTGCATTCACACTCAAGTTGTTTGATTTCTTAGCAAATGCATCAAAATTGGTAGTCAAAAGCGTCAATTCATCTACTTCTAGTAGTCCTGCTACCTTCTCTGTTGTACTTCTATCCTCGTTACATCGATAGCTACTAGCTGTCAATTCTTTCAATAATCCATAAGCTTCAAAATTCTTTTCTTTAAAAATGATCCAGCTGCAGTAGCATTTAATGCACTTTGAGTTGTAAGTGTTGCTCCATCGTAAAACTGTTACACTAAAGCTGACCTCTCAAATCCATGACGTGGACATTAGCGTTGAAGGTCTTTCAATCTCTCCTAGGCCTCATACAATGTGTCGTCTTCATTCATTCTAAAATTGGATATTTCTTTCCTCAGCCTTGTAGTCTTGCTAAGCAGGAAATACTTTTGAAGAAAAGCACGACTCAATTCATCCCAGGTGGTGAATGAACCAATAGGCATAACTTGTAGCCAAAGTTTGTTCTATCCCGCAGTGAAAATGAAAATAGCCTCAATCAAATTGCTTCATTTGATGCGCCATTTATTTTTACTGTATCACAAATCTCTAGAAATGTGGCGATATGAACATTGGGATCTTCATTTGGTTGTCCTGCAAACTGAGTTTGTTGCACTATAGAAATTAAAGACGGTTTGATCTCGAAACTGTTGGCTGCTACTAGTGGTCTTACGAAAGCTGGTTGCGCTCCTTTGGCACTAGAAACATTTAAATCGCATAAAGTTCTTTCTTCGACCATCTCATTCACTTGTTATTCTATACTTTCGATGTCAAATCTAACCTGATTCTGTTTAGAAATCTTCGACGGGTCTGCTAGTTCGACTCTTTCCAAAACTGTGTCTGCATTTCTGCGTCTTCTTGATATAGGGCTTCGCCTTCCTCTCTGATACCTCAGATTTTCTCTTCTCAAAGTGCTAGCTATTCTTTCAATTTATAAATCAAGAGGTATTAATTATACACTTTTTGATTTTAGCATAAAGATTAATTCGCTAAATAACAAGAAAAATGAAAAATTTTTTTAACTAATATTACATTATTAAAAGATAAAATAAAAAGATAAAAAGGAAAATAAAAAATAAAAGAAGCGACTAAAAGAAATAATAATTAACTAAAAATATTTTATTTTCAAAAACTAAACTAACTAATTAAGTAAAAGAAAATAAATCAAAAGGAAAAGAGAAATTCAAATTAAAAAAAAACTAATAAGGGAATAATTTTAATATCTAAATTAAATAGAAAAGGAAAAAGGAAAATAAAATAAATCAACTAATTATAAGAAAAATAAAATTCAAAATAAAATTTAAAAAGAAAAGGAAAACGGGAACCAATACACAAAAGAAATATTATTATTATATTATATATTAATTAATTCATTAATTTTTTGTTTTGGAAGTAAGACAACGTAAAATAAGTGTCCTAACGTAAACGAAAATTAAAATTTATTTATTTATTCTTTTATGAAAATAAATTAAAAAAAAATTTCTTAATTATTGTTTCACAATTAAATTAAAATCTATTCTAAGCATCAATCCTTGGCAACAACGCTAAAAACTTGCTTGAAATTTGGTATTCGCACTCCGCAAGTATACATGTTGTACAAGTAATGAAAAAAGATAATTGTCCCATAGAGATTGAATAATAAGCTATTAATTTTAATGTTTGTCAATTATTAGAAAGATCAGAATGGAGTGAGTTTAAATTAAATTAAGTTGCAATTAAATTAAATAAATTAAAATTAAAATAAGTAAGTGCAGATAATCAAAAATAAATTCAAACAAATAGTTGTTGAGATGGTCTAGTTAGGTACAAACTCTGAACAGTTGATTTATAATGTCCAGATTTCTCTTTGGAGTTTGAATGAACCGCTATAATCACATGGCATTTTCTTTCGTAGCCTACCATTGTTAAAATGTTTATGCTAATTCCTGAAAGAGAACTAACTTAAAGTATCCATATTCATCTTTAGAGTCTAAATGAACTATTAAAATCATGCACTTCTACGTTCGTAGCCTAACACAATTAATATTCATTGACCTAGTGTTAATTCTTTTACTCTTAGAGAACCTAGCCTATTTCTAGGTCTAAAAATTCTAAATCTAATATGTGAGATTTAATCTAGTTTGTTACCCTTTTGATTTGTTCAAACAGATATAAGATTATGCAAATATGGGATTTGACATATTCACATGCATTAAGCTCAACAGGTTAAAACATGAATTAAGCATTCAGCATAAATCAAACTATTCAAAATTGTGTTATTAAATTAATAAATAATTTTCATAACTAGATCCAAATATTTATCCTAGTACTATTGCAAATATATTAACACAAACAAAATGCACAAGAGGAACAAAAGACATAAATGTACAAACTTTGGGGTGGTTCCCCACTGAGTTCCACGTCCAAAGCTTGTTTAAAATAACTCTTCTCCTTCTGTGTGTGCAATAACACTAATTAAAGGCTACTGACTCTCTCTCCACTAGACTGACTTCCTTTGATTGGCCACTCCTTAATTCTTTCTTTCTCATGTGCGGCAACGAGGGCCAAAGGAGAGTCTAACAATATTTGTCTTTTTTTGCTTCTTTTATAGTCTTTGATTAGCTTCAATTGGTCCACATCACACACACTTGACTTGCAAAAGTTAACTCGGTAAAGTTGCTCTCCACCACCCAAAGAATGAGTAAAGAATGATAAAGGAAACTGCTCACAGGGCTAGGTATAATGTTCCAACAATACTGCAACGTTTCAGTTTCAAACGATCTTCTTGCCACTCACTTCGTACTTGATTCTTAGTTGTCCATGTTGATCAATTTTCCATCATTCTTTTCTCTAGGCTATTTGGGCGTTGGTCTTGGATTTTGTTGGGCTTCTAAGTGCATTTCTTGGACTTTAACAATAACAAATCTTCAATGGCTATTCTTCACTTAGATTGAGTGCCAAATGGAGCTTGATTGGCCCATTTTATCGTAGAAATGGCAAGTGTTGATGTAGTCAATGTGCAAACCAATCATGGCGAAAAAATTATACAAAATGGGTTTTATCTTTAATTTATTATTCAAAATAAAGCTTAATTTAATTAAAACAAATGATGAAATATATAAAAATTTTATTGTTATCATACAACGTATTATAAAGAAACTACAACATATAATGCATATACTACACTGCCTCCTCCAGCTACTTCAGCAATCAGTAGCCTAGACTTGATTTTGGACCATTTTAATTTTATTATTTTGATTTAGTTTTCTTATGCTTTTTTTATGAGTACGATGAGGAGTTGAAGATTTGGACTTTACACAAATATTTGTTGTTTTTTAACAATAAAAAAGACATTTTAGTTTTAGAAAATTTAAATATTTTTTCTACCGTTTACATTTTGCAAATGATTTGTTAGCGCATTGCGACCGATACATTTTTTTAAAATTTGAATTGTGATCAATTGGTGACAAATTACTAACCATATTTTAGTAAATCGTGCTGAAAATTATGACTGTTTAGTGACCAAATAAGCAATTGCCGATTGGCACCGAAAATTGCAATAAATAGCGATAAATTTTTATATTATTGTGATTAGCTGAGGCCGTCGTAGAATTGCAACCGACGTCAAGATCAGTTGCATTTTTAATAGCGACGAGCTGTTTTGTGACTGATTGATGGCTGTAGCATATCGATTGCAATTTCATATGAGCGATCGATATCCTCATTTTATTCGATTGCAATTTAACCCCTTTTTTAGTGATATTTTAAAAAGATTATTTTATTTCATTATATTTGACTACAAAAGTTTATAAAGTGTTTATCCATATTTTAAAAAATTTAGAACATAATTAATTAAAAATTTTAAATTTTATTTTCAATTCCTAAATTAAGGTTTTCAATTTATCTTCTAAATAATAATATCATAAGAGAACTTATAATTAAGAATATTGAAATCTATTGATTATGAACATCATGGGACAACAATAGTGCAAGACCAAATAGAGAATATACATATATATATTTTATCCAATTAAAATGCATAAAGAAACCTAACTAAAAGAATATTCAAAAGGATATATGAAATCTATTTTCTCCAAGTAAAAGACAATAAATAATACAACTAAACAAAATATTTTAAAAGGATAAATGATTTCTCCAATTAAAATATATAAAAAATTTAACTAAATGGATATATTAGGAATTCTAAGAGCCCATTTAGAACAAATGAATTTCACAAAATTTTTTGGAATTCATTTAGAAATCTAAAATTTTGCGTTTGGAATGAAAAAAAAAATGGATTTGAATTCTATAAAATTGGATTAGTTTAGTTTAAATCCTATAAAATTGTTAGAATTTGCAAATGAATTATACATATTAACCCACTAATATTTATATTGACTAAACTGCCCCTTCACCTCAAATATTATTAACTAAACTGTCTTCATTTATTTTTTTCAATATATTTTAATCTATTAATTAAAATAAAATTTAAACATTTGCAAGGACGTGAAATTTGAAAATTTGAAAATTTAATCAATTAATTATTGATGGAACATGAGTGATTTATTTATATTAGTATTTTTGTTAAGTCATTATGTTAAAGTTGTTTTCGAAAATAAAGATAAATAAATTTTTATCTAAAAATTATTCCAAACATAATTTTGTGAAATTAATTGAATTTCTTATTTTAAATTGTAGCATACCAAATATGACAAATTCAGTTGTAAATGAATTCTACTTGGAATTTATTTACAAATAAATTTTACAATCATAGTTCATTTGTTCCAAATAATATCTAAATTAATCTAATACTATTATTGAAAATCTTATTATTCTCCACCATTCCACATTTATATATGGGATGAATTAAAATACAAAATTATATTTTGATTTATCTTCTTATTTATATAAAAAATGTAAGGTCTTTAAGTTCTCTCAATCTCATAATTTTTATAAACTAGTTAAAATTCCACGCTTCGTCCGTATATTAATGAATTGTTTAAATAATATTCATTATTGAATAATATTGCTAATTAGAAAAACTTTTAATTTGTAATATCATGTTGAAATCCATTTTAAAATTTTAAAATAATAATAAATTAGACTCATCTTTATGCATATGATTGATTATTAAAATAAAAAATCATATATATTTAAACATCTGAATTTTTAATTTTTTATAAAATACTTATGCTATAATAAAATAAAATACATAAAATAAAAAGAATTCAAAACTAAAAATATAAACGTAGATAATATAAGTATGGATGATTATTTTCAAATAGTTTAATAAGTTTCAAAGGGAAATTATTAGATATAATTTTTAATATTTTAGATAATAAAATTAAAATTTAAATAATAAAGGTAATTTTTTATTTTTTATTTTTTTTACCTATAGGAATTAGGAATTACTGATTATAAGACAAAAGGCAATCACTATTATGACCATATAAGTTGAAGTATTAATACAAATTAAAGGAAACCTAAAAAAATAATTTAAAAAATAAAAACAAATTTAAAAAGATCGAAAGAAAGATAGGTTAAGAGCTCGTTTGAAATAAATAAATTTTAAAAAATTATGGTATTCATTTAGAAATTTAAAATTTTGTGTTTGGAATGGAAAAAAATATGAATTTAAATTCTATGAATTGAATTATATGAAATTGGGTTAATTTAGTTCAAACACTATTAAAATTGTTGGAATTTGCAAATGAATTTCATATAATAACCCCCTAATATTTATATTGATTAAACTGCCCTCTCACCTCAAATATTATTGACTAAATTGCCCCAATTTATTTTTTCTAGTATTTGTTTTAAAGATTATGAAATTCCTATTGTATATAACTATGATTATATATTGAATATAAATAAATTTTTGATTTTGAATATATTTTAATCTATATAATTTTATTGACTAAACTGTCCGCATTTTTTAGTATTTTTTTAAGAGTACGAAATTGTTGTTGTATACACTATAATTATATATTGAATCCAAATGAATTTTTAATTTTGAATATATTTTAATCTATATATAAAAATAAAATTTAAATATTTTTAAGGACTTCAAATTTTAAAATTTAATTAATTAATTATGGTGGAATATGAGTGATTTATTTATATTAGTATTTTATTCAATTATGATGTCAAGATTATTTTAGAAAATAAAGATAAATAAATTTTTATTTAAGAATTATTCCAAACATAATTTTGTAGAATTCAATTAAATTTTTAATTTTAAATTGTAGCATATCAAATAAACATGATAAATTTGTTTTCAAATATATTTCACTTAAAATTCATTTATAAATATATTTTATAATACTGATTTATTTGTTCGAAATAGTACCTAAAAATGTATTATGCTTTGGTGATTACCTTTTGCATTTTCTTTTATGTATGCAAATCATGAGCTAAAAACCGATTCGAATCTTTTAATTTCAATTCCCTATTCAAAGACGACGGAGAGTAATATATGATAAGGTGTTTTAATTGGATTAGATTAGATAATTATATTATATTAGATTTAAAAAGTTATCAATTATCACTGTTATATATTTAATATTAAATTAAAAAATTAAATTGGCTTTCAAAATGTAGAAATACAAAGAAAAAAAATTTAAAGATTTAAAAAAAAAAAGAAGGAAAATTAAAATGTTGAACGAAGAAGAAGTCGCTTTTTAACTCCTAATAAAAGGAAAAGATGGCCGAGTTACTAAATCATGCACCGATTACGTTTGGAAGTGAGAAGTAATCAGAAATAGTGTCGATTCTGATTCCAGCAAGCAGTTTTTTTTTTTTTTTTTTTTTTTCCAACGGAAAACCGATTTCAGTTTTTAACTGTATTTGGAACCGAAACTAGGTCCCGTTCGCTCGCTTCTAGTCCGGTTCAAAATTGAAACTCTAGGACTAGTTTGATCCGATCTTAGGCCGCGATTCCCACCTGCACCGGTTCAAATTCGACTATCGCAGGCAGGCTTAACTAACCCAAATTACCCGGAACGGTTGCTTTGGGCCCATAGCCTAGGCCTAGGCCTAGTTTAAGGTTTCATCCATTTCCGATTAGCCTATTACTTGCGCCAAACCCTCATAAAGTAACGCCCAATTCACATGCAAAACACGTGCACCTGTTTATTCTTACACTAAGCATAGACCGATCATTTCTCACCATAATACAAATTCTAAGTACCTTTCGATACTTCAACGTTGAAAAGGTAAAAGTAAAACGAAAACTCTCCCTATCTGCACTCCACTTCTCAACAAAACCAAACGTTACCGCGGAATCTGGAAGTAGCAAAAACATATGCGACAATAGCAAATTTCTGCAATTGAAAACATACCGTATCTTTTTAGCGCCAAATACGCGAACACGATCGGTGTTGCACGCGTGAGTACATGAAACGACACAGATAAACCAAACCCACCTTTCTTTGTTTCTTCTATATAATTTAATATTAAAATAATTATCAATCATTAATGTCTCTCTCTTCTTTTATTTCTTTCTTTTTTTAAAGCAATCGATCATTTTCTTTAATTATTATTATATGCTTTTTGATTTATCAACAAACCAAATCCCATTTTAATCTATTAGACGATCTATTTTAATTTATTCAACTTTTTTGCGTGGCTAAATTTGCTAAATTTCAATCCATTTTGACCCTTTTGTTTAAATTTGTATCTGTTTGACCGCGAATTATCTTTCAACGTGTCGGCTTGTCTCTTTCTTTTGCTCGATTTATAATCAAGATTCGATAGTGATTTAGAGATTGCTTCATTTACTGAAACATTATTAAGAAAATTCATTAAGAAAGAGGCTATTTTGATTCAAGTATCTGGGGCGTGATAAAATCGAGTAATGGGTATTCAGTAAAAGTAAAGATTTCTGTCTTGATTTTGGAGATCTCTGTTTGAGAAAGGTCAGTTTTCTTATCTTTTCTCCTTTTCTGTTTGATTAATTTCTGGGTTTCTTTGCTGTTATTTAAAAAGAATTAATTTTGTTGAGGGTGGCTTGGAATTACTTGGCTGGGATTAGATTTTTGCGTGTGCTTTTGTCAAAGTGGGTAATTGTTTTTTTTTTTTTTTGTTCTGTAGTGGAAATTTAATAGTAATGTTCTGTTGTAGTGGCATCTTAATCATTTTGTGTTCTTTTTTTTATGCTATGAAACCATGGATCGCTATTATTGTTGTTTGAATTTAATGGTGTTATTTCATTATATTATGGTAATTAATTGGTGGGTTCTCGTTCTTTTTCACTGGCATTGAAAATTATTGTATCTATGAATGCTTATGAATGATGATATGGATGCTATGCTCGCTTTACACTTGTTTCTATTTCTTCTAATTATTGCTTCCCAAAAGAAACTCTTTTGATTATTTTGTTTCTGCCTGTTTGATTGCCTGTAACTTTTACTGCTTTTGCATTTAACGTGGTTTAGCATTTATGGGGTTTCTGGAAACTGCTTTTTGGATTCAGGTTTAATTAAATTGCAGTTTCTTACCTTTTTTTTGCCCATATTTATTTTTTAATTTTTTCCATTTGTTTATTCTTTTCTATATTTGTGGGCATGGTCTAGGCTACTTTGTTTCTAGTGTATGGAAATGGAGCTTTTTCAAAAGCAAATCCAACTTTTTTTAGGCTTATCAGCAAAAGAAAAAAAATAGAGGATGTTTTATTAGGCTTAGATTTCAAGCTTATTTATTTTTCTTCTCTCTCTTTTGTAATGTTTAGGCTATGATGTTTTGAGAATGATTGTGTTTATAATTTTTTTTTTTTTGTTTTATATGCCATTTAATCTCTTATTATTCCCTTTTTTTTTCTGTAAATCTCTTTTTTAATTTATTTTCTGCCAATATCGGTCCTTTACACATATTTCTTGAAATGTCATAGAATCATTTCCAGAAATGCAGGAAAGGCTGCATTCCTTGGAATTCTTTCAGATTTGACATTCTAAATTAGTTAATTGATACAGGACAATTACTTGGGAAAATAGAGCAAGTAACTTCTTGTCATCTGGCTTTGCAGTGTTCTTTCTGCCTAATTTTGCACAAGTAGCAAATAGCTTGAAGAAGGAAAACTGGGAAAGTTTTGATGAATTGGAATATATGAATAATTTTTATTTTCCTTCTTCAAGTGGCATTTTTCTTTGATTTGATGCAGGTATGTCATTGTATTTTCTAGTGAGTATTTGAGATTTTCAGAGTATTTACCTAAAGTTGCTGCAGAAATGTCAGCAAAAGGGGAATCTAAACAGCCTGTACACAGTGTTATGGCAAGATTAATGGGATTTGAAGAAATTCCAACTCAGCAGCCTGTTCAAAAGAAACCTAGAGTGTACTCTGAGAATTATCTACGTAGAGTTGTGTCGTTTGGTGGTAGAGAGAAATGCTCAGAACGTGATTCATTTAAGTTGAGTATTGAAGAGCAGGATGAATGTAAGACTATCTTCCAAGTATTAGAAACATTGAGGAGAAAGCACCATAGCATGCCACTTCAAAAAAGGAAAGTTCGCTCCAGTTCATCAGAGGCCAAGACAGAAGTTATAGAACTAAATCATTTTCCAGGGGATAAGAAAGTTAAAATTGATAATATTCAAAAATACCTCCAGAAACCAAATTTAGAGTTTACCAAGAAACCCAGTGAGCCAACCGATGTTGATTCTAACTTGAAGTTGGAGTACCTTACAGTCTCACAGTCATCATATGCTTCTGAATGTAGAGACATTAGACTGTGCAGGAAATTTAGGAGGAGATGTGAACTAGGGTATGTTGACTCACTAAGGAATGTTCAGAATATTTTTGGGAAATTTTCTTCTGGAGAACCTCACATTGATTACATCAATAAGTTTCTGAATTCAAAATTCAAGTCAATTAACAAAGCATGCCTTCCAACTACCAATATTGTTCTTTTGAAACCAAACCATGGAAAGGCAGATGGTGCTGGAAGACACTTGAAGGAGAAGAAAACATTAGAAAATGGCCTGAAACCCATTCGGCGGTCTAGATTTTCAAGGGAAATTACTAGGAAAATGGTGCATGGTATTAGTAGTGTGCCTACAGATGAACCACGGTCTGAAAATAGTGGTAATGGCCTATTTGTAAATGAATCTGAGTCAATTTCATCTAGTAGGAAGAATAAATTTTGCTGTTCAGATGGATCATATGCAGCCAGGCAAGCCAAGAAGCAAATCTCTGAAAGATGGAAGACAACGAAAAGGTTCCAACAAGTTGAACTGGCTGGTATGAGCAATCCTGACAAGCCTAGTAAGTATGGTCCGGGCAAGCAAGTGGTTCCTGACAATGGAAATGTGAACTTGGCTAGACCTTCAGGCATCAGCAGTGTCAGAAACTTTACAAGATACAGATCCCTTCTTCCATGCTTTAATGCAGTTGCGATTCCTAATATCAGGATCAGCCATGAATCTCTTGAAAATGCTCAAAAGAAGTCAAGGAAGGAAGATTTTAACCAGAGAGATGGATCAGAATGTTTCTGCTCAGACTCCAGCTATGAAAAATCTCAAGCTATTCCCTACTTGGAATCAGAAAACAGTCACTTCGGAGAAGATGATTATGTGATTCAGAAGGAACTGGAACACAAACTGAAGAAGCATTCGGAAAGGCACAAGAATGAAGGCCGGGAAGAAGATCTGTCTGATGGGGAACAACTAGAATTAAGAAACTACAGCATGGAGGTTGATAAGGAGACTTATGTTTTCAAGATGTCCCCTTCAAATCATGAGGAGGAACAACTAGAATTAAGAAACTGCAGCTCATCAGCAAATGAAGAAGATTCTCCTTCTCGTATCAAAGATTCTTCAATTCGACAGGTTTGTTGCATCTTGCACATGAAATATAATTGATATATAGGAATGTTGTTTTTCGTTTGCATATATCAAGGGAAAATTGTGTCCCTTCTATTCTATTTATGTATTTTTGCAAGCGCAATTTCAACTACTTGCTTGCTAGTTTAATGATTGCCGCTGAAGATGTTTGGTCTTTCAAACCAATCCTCTATGGTGTGGTAAATTTCCTATTTCCACCAATGTTCAGCCAATGCAAAGGCACAGGCCTAGGCTAGGTGGTTCCTATTCTGAACTTTACGGAAGTAGGCCTGAGCCAAATGAAGTATATAACGATTAATCTGACAAGGGGAGATTCTATAGGATTCAATAAAATTTTTCTTTAGTTTGACCCACCCACACAAAAGGACAGATGGAAACACTCGCCCATTTACATAAAATTTGTAATGGTTTAGTCTCATAAAAATTTACTAATGCTGCGTGAGGATTTTCAATAATTTGGCCACCTTGTGAAAATATATCTTGTCTGCATATGACTATTTCTATCTGAATTTCTATAGAATTTGTCATGGTTTAGTATCATAAAAATTTACTAATGCTGCATGATAATTTTCAATACTTTGGCCACCTTGTGAAAATATATCTTGTCTGCATATGACTATTTCTATCTCAGATATATTACATGCCAAGGATTCAAGATTTTCATGTGTTTAGCGGACGCCTGTGGAGAAAGTGTTTTTAGCCTTTAAAATTATAGATAGTTCATCTATATGTTATAGTTGGTGTGTTATCATCATCTTATTGTCTTACATGCACTTGACTATTTTCTGGATACAAAATGCATGCGGCCAGAAGTTGGCAGGTCACTGTTTTAAAAAAGGATGAAAGAGTAACATTTTTTTAAAAAAAGATTGGCTTGGTGTATAGGACTACCTATACACCGGATGTAGGCAAGAAATTTTCACTCTGCTCTATTAATTTTTTTTCCTGAAAGTAAATATCAATTTCCTTTTCCTGAAGTTTATGCCTCCTCTTATCGTTTTTTAGAACTTTGAATTATCTTTTCTGTATTTATCTGAAAAGTTTGTGTTTCTTCCTTATTGGGAATTATTTGCTGATATTGCAGGCAATGTCCAGTGGAATCTTTGAAATGGAGTCTGTTTCTTCACAATTCTCTGGGACGGATCCAGAGTCACTGATGAGCTTTGATGAGGCTTATCAACCTAGTCCAAATTCAGTACTGGATTCAATGTACAGGAAAGAGGTGTCATCTAGCTCTGACCGTTTTAAGAGTGTGAACGCTTATTTAAATGGTTAGCAAATTAGTGCTGCTTCTTTTAAACTTTATACACATTCATTTTCTTCCATGTTTTTCCCTTTTGTATGTGTGTACTTCTTTTGACATCCCTTTTTTTGTAGGGTTACATGGGCAACTTGAACTTCTAAAATCGGAGACAGCAGAATCATACTCGGAAGGATCCAGTATAGCAGTATCTAGTGACAATGATGATATCGGGGAAGGATCTATAAATGATACTGAAGAAAGTGAAGGTCCAATGAGTTCATTCAAAGTAGAAGAAGGTCCAATTAGTTCATTCAAAGTGGAAGAGAGTAGGGATTTCTCCTATCTGGTTGATGTATTAACCGAGGCAGGTATTCAAAATAAAAACTTGCCTGTGGGTTTTGATACATGGCATTCTCAAGAATGCCCTATCAGTTTTTCTATCTTTGAGACCTTGGAGAAGAAGTATGGTGAGCAAATATCTTGGAAGAGATCAGAGAGAAGGCTTCTATTTGATCGCATAAATTCCAGGGTAGCGGAGATTTTGCAGCCATCAATGGGTGTGCTGACATGGAGAGAACCTGTGGCAAGAAGGTTTAGTTTTAGTCATGGCCAGGACACTATTGAGGATGAGATGTGGATGTTACTAGTTTGCCAGGAAAAGGAAGCAAGCAAAGAATCTGAGAAGATTCTGGGAAAAGATGGATGGCTGGAGTTAGGAGATGATATTCGAGAAATCAGTATAGAAATAGAGAATTCTTTGATTGAGGAACTGGTTGCAGATGTTAGCATGGAGATTTTCTGTTAGATGTTCTTTTTCCTTTTGATATATTATCTAAGCTACATTAGTTAGAGAGAGAAGATTTTTGTTTATTATATTATTATTCTTTTAGCTACTCAGAAAAAAAAAAATGAGAACGCAAGATAAGAGAGAAAGAGAGTGTTTGTTCTTGTCATACTTGTTTATTCAAAATTTTCTTTTCTTTTCTTTGAACCACAGGAGATAGATATGTATAAATAGGAAAATTTTGATCGAGTAAGGTTTGAAATTGTTGGAGAGACATATTCATGTTGTTTAAATTGATGAAAAGAAAAAAAAAAAAAAGCCAGTTTGTGTATTATTTGTACAAGTAACAGGTGAAATGCGGTTGCAAAGTGTATACTTAGCAATGAACAAAGCAGATGAATATTTTGAACAATGGCAAAGCAATTTTGTCTTGAAATCATACCATTCACTTTTCATTGGATAAATTGATGGTTCCCAGTAATTTATTCTTGTGTATATAATCTTGGGGCTAAACAACAGAGGTAGCTCTCCCTTGAATTCATCAAATTGAAGAAAACATTTTTTTATCGAGAGAATTCAAACTCAAAAAACTTAAATTATAATCTATTTTTTGGTTTGATATCAGTTTGAAATTGCATATGGATTGTTTAGCCAATTCATTGTGTGCGCTTAACTCACCTAATAGGCATATTTGCGGCAAAAAGTCCCTAATCTTAGCTGCAAACAGAGGATTACATGGATTTTGTTTAGGTGAGCTAAACCTTAAACTCCTGTCCTAACCATTTTCTTTTTAAGTTCCACTTTCCTCCCTGAAAGCAAATAAGTGTTTTCATTCCCAACCAAAACACTGAAAATTATAATTGTACCAACTCCATTTCATCAACTCCCTTTTCACAACTAAAAACTATATATACATAAAGTCTAATACCCTCAATGCATCGCTAAAACAGCAAACTAGAAAGGATACCTTATTTGAAAACTCTTAAATCTCTATTTCATGGATACCCATTTCTTTCTTTCTTTCAAAAACAAGGCCATAGCCTATTTTCTCTTCCTCACCCTCACCGTTGCAATCACCACCTCAGCTCAGACGCTCGAAGAGGATGAACCAGTGGCTCCGGTGGCTGCAGCCACTAATACTGCCACAATATCCAACCCCACAAATACCGCCACAGCAGCCAACCCCGCTAATGCAGCCACAACAGCCAACCTTAGTGGTCATACCTTCACATTTTTTATGCATGACATTCTTGGTGGCTCAAATCCTACAGCCAGAGCAGTAACTGGCATAGTCAGCAATCCGGCAGTAAACGGTAGGGTCCCATTTGCCAAACCTAATGGTGCAGTGCTTCCAATTAACAATGGGGTCCCACAAAACAACAACAACAATGGTCTTATTAACAACAATAACTTACCATTCCTTACAGGCCTAAGTGGTGCAACAGCAAACGTAGTGCAAAACAATGGTAATAATGTCCTAATCAATAATAATGCATTCAATGTTCCAATTGTTAATGGAGATAAACTACCCTCCACCCTTCAACAGTTAATGTTCGGAACAATAACGGTCATCGACGACGAACTAACTGAAGGGCATGATCTGAGCTCAGGATTTGTGGGAAGGGCTCAAGGGTTTTATGTTGCTAGTTCCGTTGATGGTACTAGTCAAACTATGGCATTCACAACTTTGTTTCAATCCGGTCATTTTGAAGATAGTCTTACCTTTTTTGGGGTTCACCGGACCGCGGTATCGGAATCTCAACTGGCCATTATGGGTGGCACTGGCAAGTATGTTAATGCTCAGGGTTATGCTATTGTTAAGACTTTTCCTGTTAACAATCAACATGAGACTGATGGTGCCGAGACCTTGTTGGAGTTTACTGTCTATGTTAGTTTTTAATTGTGTGTTTCAAAGAAAATATTGTAATGTCTGGTCAAAGGAGATGTGAAATTTGGGGTTTTTTTCTCTTTTTTTTTTTTTCCCGTGAATTCATCTTGTTTGAAGAAAATTTGATAAATTATATCTAGTTTGTTAATTTTTGTGGAGTTTAGAGAAAAAGGGTGTGACTTCAACTATGCATGAATTAACTATAATTAGGAAAATTAAAAAAAAAATGGAAATTGGATTTTGACACTTAAAATGTTATTTTACAAAAAATTTTAAATAAGTAACTAAATAAGCTGACATCCGAAGTGTATTACTGGTTTGAGATTCTCAAATTCTTGAACCATAGATTTGAATTAGAGTTTTTGAAAAGAACTTGTGCAATGGATTGCTGACCCTACTTAATTACAGTTTTAATGGCAAAATTACAGAGGTTAAGTTTACTTTGACAAATTCTTAGACGACAGATATAGAAAATTTCCAAAGTGAAAATAAATATTTCAGTCTGACAAAATATGGTGAAATCCATAAGTAAATTCAAATGATTGTAAAAATTCCTTAGGAGGAAAAAATGAGGAGCATATGAAACAAACACAATAATATAGCTGCAGGAAAACCCGAGCAGCAAAGGGTTTTTGGTTTATTTGTTTGTGCGAGATTCCAATTTCAATTCTTGGAATTCTCCTAAATTTTTACAGGTTTTTTTGTGTCTAAATTTAGAATCTTATAACATATGAATTTCATAAAATTCGATTCAAAATTTTATGTTTGGAATAAAAAAATATAAATTTAAATTTTATGAATTAAATTTTATGAAATTTAATTAACTTAGTTTAAATCCTATTAAAGTTATTGGAATTTGCAAATGAATTTTACATATTACTCTATTATTATTTATATTGACTAAACTGTCCTAATTTATTTTTTCTAGTATTTTTCTTAAACAGTATGAAGTTATTATTGTATGACTATGATTATATATTGAATCCAAATGAATTCTTTATTTTAAATTGCAGTATACAAAAAATGACAAATTCATTTGCAAATGAATTTCACTTACAAATGAATTCTATACTCATAATTCAAATTCTACAACCATAATTCTTTTTTTTTTCAAAATGTATGTTAGACATCATAAATTTATAATATATAATGATGATATAAACGTTACTTTCCTGAAAGTGATTGGATTAGGGTTTTTTTATTTACTAATATTTTTATTGAGGAATGTGCCATTAATTTAAAGTTCCAACATTATGTTTGGAAATGGGAGGAAAGAAGGAAAATAAAAGGGGTAAAATAAGAAAGCATTGTAAGAAAAATAAAAGTACTTCCCTTTATATGTAAATATCCTAATTAACGAGGGAAAAATCCTAATTAATTCAATTTCTTTGATTTCTTCTCCAATTTCTTCAATTCAAAATATTATTCAAGAAGAAGAGTTTAAAAAATTGATGATATTTAATTCGAGTTCCTATGAAGAAGCCAAAGTAAGATAGAATTAAGTGAAAAGAAATTACCGAACCGACAAAACTTTTATGAAGGAGAGGAAGATAAGAAAAAAAAAGAGAAAAAGTTAAGAAAACCTCAGATTCTTGTCAAATCAAAAAAAATCCAATAAGATTTTATAAAGATAAGAATGAGTTTCAATTGATACAAAGAAGGCAAACCACAAAAAAAGGCAAAGATTTTATAGGGAAAGAAAGAAAAGGAAATGATAAAAGGCGCAGAAAACAAGGAAGCCTACGTTGAAGAAGAGAATAATAAGAAAAGGAAAAACTATAATGTAATAAAGGTAACTTTGATACAAAAAGTTTACGTCTTACCTTTAACTCTCATTTTTATGGTTGACTAACGGCAAAATTATTGACAAATGGATGGAAGGGCGTGGTAGTTTAATAGAGGCCAAACACAGGGAATGAATAGTGCATTTTGAAAATAAGAGAGTAAGCCAATTATTTTAGACAAAATATAAGGATAAAATTATAATTTTATCTAAAATAAAAATAGAGATTTGAAATTACATTATAGGACCAGTTTGAAGGTATCAAATTATCATATTTGATATAACTTCTTATTTAGGCACGGATGAAACATATGCGAAAAGAACAAAAAGAAAACTATAAGGTTTGGAAATGCAAATTTGTAAAGAAAAATTTATAACAAATATAAAATTTTAAAAGATTAAATTTAAATTCATTGTTAATTAAATTAAATTAGTATAAATATAATTAATAATATGTTATACTTTTTAAATAAGGTGTGATTTGATTTATGGGGAAGTGGATTTGTAAAAGTTGGATAATGGACATAAAAGTAAACCATCATCACTATTGGGGTTCAGCAAAGAAGATTATTAGTAAATGTGTATGGGTAAAGTTACTTTTGTAGTTCACTTCAAACAGTGAAATTTTCACTCACAGCCTATTATTTTCTCTTCAATTTAGAGGGAAAACTAAAAGGTGGTCCATAAAAAATTTGGCCAATATTTGACTTCATTCCCAATTTTACTCTCATCCAAAGAGAAAAAATTACTTTCCTCCCTTATTTTTCATTCAATTTTTGTTCTCCCATAAGATCACTCCATTCAAACACACTGTAAACTTTTCTTGCATTGCTTCTTACTAGCATGACAGTCTTGATCTTATTCTTAAAAACAAATACTGATTCCAAAAACTGGTATTGGGATTAGGTATTCATTTCAATAATTCAATATACTTATATAATTTTTTTTACATAGAGTAAAATTGTTAATAAAAGCTAAAAAATAGTTAAATCTCAAAAAATTAATAAGTTTTTAAAAGAGATAATTGCAATTTTGGTGTATGGGCTTTATGTTTTTTTCTATTTTGATATATGAATAGAAAAAATTAATAACTGAGTGAATAAACTATTAATTTTTAATAATCGAGTGAATTTTTCACATGTATAGTCAAAAATCTTAGTAGGATGATATGGGCCCACATATCCATTTGGATTTTGATTAGTAGACGCCAAATAGGACACCACGTTGTTTGCCGCCTAGTTTTGATTAAATTGTAATGCAAAATCACTAACCTAACCTTTCCCCCACCACCACCAATCACCTAAACAGTAAGTCGAATAATCCCTAATACACTCTCTAATGAAACTCAGATATTTTCATAAAAAAAATGGATATTTCTCCTTTGATTGATTGTTTCTTTCATTGAATGATATAAATTTTTTATTAAATATTGATCTCGACTGCATTTGTACTAGAGAATCGAGGAGAAAATTGTGAACCGCGAGTTTGACACAGAAATTAGAATTGCGAATTTGAGGTAAGCAATATTCTTTCGATTTTTTCTTTCTCATGCATTTTTTGTGAGCCATTATTACTTTATATTGATTCATTCTTGTTATTTTTGAAATAATTCCATGCGTTTCATGAGTTATTGAAAATTTAGGATTTTAAAGCTACTATTTTTACTATTTCTTTTTTACTGTCGTGATTTCCCATTTTTTTTATTTTTTTTCAATATGTAAAGTGGTAATTACCTATTTATAGGGGACAGAAGAATACTTTATTGTTGTTTAGAATTCAGTATCGTTGTGTGTTAAGTGTTTGATTGATTTCAATGTCTTTTTCTGTAGATAGCAAGACCTCTAATTGGCATTTATTATGGGGGTATTTGGTTTACAAGTGAGAGGTACTCAAATGAAGTATATGGGTGGATAGAAAATGAGTTGGTTGGTTGAGTTTAATAATTTAAACTTTGAAAAAAATGGTGGAGTCTATTCAAGAGAGGATGGACATAAGAAAGATAATGGTTATGCACTATAAAGCTATAGATGCAGACTATGCACATAGTTTGAAACTATTTTGGAAGGAGTCATTGTCCCATATGCTTGAGTTGGTCAAAAGAAAAAGGGTTGAGGTTTTTACTAAGCATAAGATTTATAAGGATAGAAGGGTCATTTCACCTGAAGATTTATTAGGTAACATGTGTCATCTAACTAGGAGGGGGGATTTAGTGGTGGTAAAAGCAATACTGTCAATTGCAGTAATGAGATTAATGAGGTGGGTGATGGTGTTAATGGTGCAGAGTTGGATTTTAGAGGGGTAGATATAGAGAAGGGTGAATATGAGGTGAATGTTAAGGGGGAAAACACTATAGAGGCTCCTATTGAAGAGGGTAGGCAATCACAGGATGAAGAAGAGAGTGTGGTTGATTGTGAGTAGATGTCTAGTGATGATAAAGAATTGCAAGCTATAAGAGAAACTGTGAGGAGATTCAAAGAGAGAAAGTACAAAAATCATAGTCTGTTGGAGAGACTCATAATGTACCAAACTCTACAATAAATAGTAACAGAGCTACTGAAAATGAAGGGATTTTAGAGAAAGATGGAAATGTGACTGACCACTACGAATCTAATTATGAGAACTAAAGCATTGCAAGAATAGATTTAGTGATTGTTAGCATGCAGTAAAAAGGAAAAGTGAATACATTGAATTTGACCGATGTGCAGAGAACGTGAAACTTTTATTAGGCATGTCATTTAAATCTGGTTAGCTATTTAAAGAGGCTATAAATACTGCTAATATACAAGATAAGCATGAGGTGAAGGAAGATTGCCCTTGGATGATATATGCTTCAATTGAAAAGAATAGAGAACATGTTATTATGAAGACACTAAGGCAAGAATGTTCTCCCCAAGTATAAGGTAGATTACTATATGACTTTAAGTGATTTGAAGAAGTAAGTGAAAAAGGATATTATAGTTAAAGTGAGCATTGCCAGGATGAGGAAGGCTAAAATGAGATTTTTGGCTACATTGCATGGTGATACTAAAATTGAGTATGCAAAGTTGTGGGATTATATAAAAGAGATAGATAGGTCTAATCTAGGCATAACTCTTAACCTCATAGTTGACGAACCATTGCCTAACTAAATGCTTATTTTTTATAAGCTACATGTTTCCTTTGATTTGCTAAGGAAAGGATTTTTAACTGGTGTTAGAAGGATGGTTAGTCTTGACAGGGCTTTCATAAAGAGAAAAATGAAAGGGCAACTTTTAACAACTATAGGTAGAGATGAGAATAATTGAATGTACCCAATTGTATGGGTTGTGGTGAGTATTGAATGCAAGGAGAGTTGACATTGGTTCATTAACATGTTGAAAAGTGATGTGGGAACTAAAGATGGTGAATGTTGGTGTTTCATTTCTGACCAATAGAAGCTAATGATGTATTTTATTTTATTTTTTTATATATATAGTGTTTCATTTCTTTTTCAAAAACATTATTAGGTGTTGATGTGTTGGTTAGTGACTTATTCAATGTTGTCTTGCAAGGGATTATTGAATGCAATATATGAGAAGCTTCCCCTATATGAACAAAGATGTTATGCAAGACATTTGTATGCTAATTAGAGGAAGAAACATAGAGGGTCAGAGCTTCATTAGGGATTTTGGACATATATGAAGTCTTACAAAATGTTAGATTTTGAGGCCAATATGAATGAGCTGAAGAAACTTTCACCAAAAGTTTTAGAGGACATGCTCAACATGCATCCACAACACTAGTGTAGGGCATATTTTAACACGGAGGTAAAGTGTGACATTATATATAACAATTTATGCGAGGCATTTAATGGTAGGATTGTTGAAGCTAGGGAAAAAAACATAATTTTTGTGTTAGAAGATATTAGAACCATGGTTATGAGTAGCTTACATCAAAATAAATACCAAACTGTGAAATGGATTGGAGACTTTGGTAACAGAATGAGAAAGAAAGTGTATGTTAGCACTATTGAGAGTATATTATGCATTTGCATTGGGATGGTCCATTACGTGTATTGGCTCCGATAGCTATTAGTTCGATTAAAGACTGGTTTTTCAATTTGGTTGATTTTTATGCCTCTAAAAAATTGGAGATTGTTGTTGCCATGGCATGGAGTATATGGCGAGCAAGGAACCTAAGGCTGTCCAGAAAAAATGGATAAGGGAGCTACAAATTGTTAATTAGGCCCTTGGTATTGTGAATGAATTCCAATCCCTTACCTCAACTCATATATTTGAAGTATTGCGTGCTCCCCCGATCACTTGGTCTGCACCTCAAGAGAATGTGCTCAAAATAAATTGTGATGCTACGGTAATTTCACAATCAAGTACTTGTGGTCTTGGTTTTATGGTGCACAATGAACATGAAATGGAGACTGAAGCTGTGCCTTTTGCTATAAAACCTATTATGGCTCTATCTTTTTATAATGTTGCTATTGAGACTGATTGCTTGCATCTTGCCCGTCAGTTTGCAGTTGAAAACTGCCTACCAACAGAATGGGGAAATAGACTTTATAATATTCAATCTTTAGTGCTTGCTTTTTCTCAATTTTCTTTGTGTTATGTCTCTAGACCTAATAATAATGGTTGCACACCATTTAGCCAAATTAGCTTTAGTTTCCGAGGAAGTGGAGTGGGCCTGGATTGATGAGTGCCCACCCTCTATCATTCCTTGGATTCTAGCAGACTCTGTTCCTTTAAGTTATATTATTCAACCATATATTGAAAATTATATTTTGCTCATGACTTCTTAGTTATATTACATTAATAATACATAATTTATTTTGAAGATTTTGAGATATTAGAGTAAATTAATTATGGTTGATATGGTTAGTGCTGTACAACTTTTTGTTTGAGAATTTCTAGTTTTTGATATTATCTCATTTACATGCAAACATGCTTGCTTTTACGTGGAATAGAAAAAGGAAAACAATTAAAGTCTAAGCCTAATAATTAAAATAATTAAATAAAAATATGAAATTATAAGGAAAACTTTAATGGATGTAAATAGTGTATAATTAGACTCCATTTGGCTTTAAAATAATTTGATCTCGATAATTTTTTTCAATTAAGTTAGTATTTATTCAAAACACTATCTGTGTTATTTATAATATTCGATAACATAACGTTTAGAATGACATAACATTTATAGTAATATTTATAAGTTAAAAAAATGGACTATGAAATATTACTTCTCTTCAAATTTAGCAAAACGCTAATAAACAATTGACATTTATTAAAATAATTAACAATTTATTTAATATTGTCCTACTTAATCAAAAATCTGAGTGAAAGATGATGCAATGTTCTATGCCTACCAGTAAACTAAACATATATATATTGACCCATCGATGTTTTACATTGAGTTTTTATTTAGAGGATGACTTAGTTTAAGAATACCTTAGACTTGTTACTCAACTTCTTAAATCTTGGAATGGATGAATCAACTTCTCTGCACTTGTTTATATCAATAGACCTTTAGCTCGACTCTAAAGAACATCATGGAAGAGCTACTCCACTTGATACCATAAGTTAAATAGGTTCCTCATAAGCATTAAATACAAGGTAAAAGTTGTACCAATCAAAGAGTTAGGAAATAATCAAAACTTAAAATTAACAAAATTTTCTAGATTGCAATATGGTAATGTGCTCCAAAGTCGAGTGTCCATCTTCTTCAAAGAACAAGCTGGTGAAATCTTAAATTTTATAATCCTGGGTTAAGAGTTCTCTCTATTAATAATTTTGAATAAGACTTTACAAATTTTAGGCGATCAACGCATTTGAGGCTAGACACATACAACTCTTGCATAACACCCTTTAAGACATCCGTGGATATTTAGGAAATTTGAGGAAGAATGTTGTACGTTAAGGAACTCTAGCAGCAACAATAAGTATTTTGGGAAATTTTGGTAAAACTAACTCTTCTAACTCCTTGGCTTTCCCTTGCACCTATCAACAGTTGAGGAACAAGAGAAGACTCAACCTCATATATACCTAGATGAGTCACATGACTAGTGGAACACTACAAAAAAAAAAAAGAGAATAAAGGGGACGAGAATCAAGGACAATCAATATTATTTATCCCCAAAAGTACTAATCCATCAAGATTAGGAGACAATTTAAAAAATTGTCCCCTTTTATTATATTAAGTTACAAAATGGACAATCGATCTTAATTACGATAGCTTAGTAATATTTTAATTAGAAATTAGGATGATAGTTATGCCAATAATAAATGACAATTTACGTCTCCAATACTAAGGACAAATACTACCTTTAATGTTGGGAACGAATGATGTCTCATATGGAAGATGGGACGACTGGTGTCTCCATTACCAATGACAACTATTGTCATAAATTTTAAGGACAGCTAATGTCTTATATATGAGATACATCTAATGTCTTGTACACTGTGCACAATTATCGTCATTAGATTTGGAGACGATTGACGTCCTATAGGTATGAGATACAATTTACATCTCGTATACTAAGGATAATTGTTGTCATTAATTTTAGGAACAATTGACGTCTCATATAGAGGGGATAACTTTTGTCTCATATACTAATAATAAGTATGCCATATATTAAAAAAAAGAAATTAAATATCAACTATCGGTTGGTCCAGTGGGATGAGGTGTGGGATCCTTTATACAACATCCAAAGTTCAAACCTTGGATTTGGAGAGTCACCCCGTAATAGCCTTCTGCAGAACCCAACATCACTAGAATTCAAATTAGTCAATTGTGCTCGTGAAAGAGAAGTCCTAGGATGACTACCTTCTAGGAGGGCTTTTTATTTCATTTATAAGATAATTTTGAGAACGATTGACGTCTTATACAGAAGGGACAAATATTGACCATATTTTTAGACACAATTTTCGTCTCAAATTAGAGAGACGATGTACGACTCTTAAATTAAGGACAATTATTGTCCATCGAAAAAGAGACGATTTATCAAAAATCGTCCCCTATAGAATAGGATACGCTCATATAGGGAACGCTCGATGGGGACGACCTTAATTGTCCCCAAAGGTATAGAGGACAATTTTTTTAACTTAAGGGGACAATTTTGAACGTCCCCTAAAATACACTTTTTTTATAGTGGAACTAAAACGATAGTTGGAGTCACTGTAAATCTGCAAGTAGGTTGGACTGTTTGGAGTGTTGTTTTTGATAGGTGGTGCACTAGCTCGTCTTTTCTGTGTGGTGGTTGATAGTTGTATTCAGCAAGAGCATGACCATAGTGAACACCCCCAAAGGACTTTTAAGGTAATTGCCCCCAAGTTCTTTTCCCAACTTAGATGATGATTTCACCTCCTTAACAATAGACTTGCTAGCAAAAGATTTAATGACAAGTAAATCCACTACATCACTACTCTTCTTTTCAAACATCTTCTCCATAAGGCATTTATGGTATGTGACAACTTTTCTCCATAAGGCATTTATGGCTTGCAACAACTTTGCTATCATCTGAATATTCTTCCTTTGTTCTTCTAGAATTTGCTTCATATCAAAAGAATGATAGTGATAACAACATCGTCTGCAGTAAAAACCAGTTTATCTAGTTGCTTATTGAGCTTATCAACTGTAATATGTGTAGTTTTCATGTTATTTTTGGTTGGATATTTACTTTCCTCTTTCTCACAAGGACTATCTCCTCTTCTAGGACTTTCAGTGCCTACTTCCACAAGTCCCCCTTCCAAATCCAAAAATGTCATAGTAGTTTTACAGCAACACAAGCTTTGCAAGACATGATGAACTCTTAAAATTCAAGAATGAGAACAAAAGTGTAATGCACAACAGTATTGCATTGGGCATGCAATAAAAATTATTGGTTGTTGTTACCGAACACTATAAAAAATAGTGTTTAGATAAAATTCACTCAAAAAAACTGTTGCTGAATACATCCATAATATATTTTCTTTTATTGAAGATTGAATTGTGACTTTTAAATTGTGTTTATATGTTTAGATTTTAATTTTTTTTTTTATTTTATCTATGATTTTAAGTTAAATATAACTTTTTATTTAAAAATTTGAAATGAACTCCCAAAAAATAAGATGGGATGACGAGGATTCTTTCTCCCTTAATCAGAGGTCTCGAGTTTAAAAAGTTTGTTCCCCTATTTGTGGACCTGCTTGGCATGAATCCGAATTAATTGGCCTAATGTGTTTCAACCGCTGAATATTTAAAATGAATATATAAAATGAATTTTTAAATTCTTAAAAAAATTAAAATGGGATTAGAATATATCATTTTCACAATTAATTAGGAAAAGCTTGATGGATGGATTGATGGCATTTGATTGTTTCTTTTATTTTTTTAGAAGTTTCCATAATATTAGAAAAAATGCAATTAATTTTAAGAGCTTTTTGGTACATAAGGAGAAATTAAAAAAAAAAAGGGATTAACCATTCAACAATAAGATACTCCTGCAATATCATGAAGCCAAGGGACAACTTAAGTTCAAAAAAAGAGAAAAAAGGGGACAGAAATCGGGAACAATCAATATTATTTGTCTCAAAAAGTATTAATCCATTAAAATTATGAGACAATTTAAAAAATTATCCCTTTTTATTATATTAAGATACAAAGGAGACAATCAATCTTAATTATGATAGCTTATTAATATTTTAATTAGAAATTGGGACGATAGTTGTGCCAATAATAAATGACAATTTACGTCTCCAATATTAAGAATAAATATTATCTTTAATTTTGAGAACGAATGATATCTCATATAGAAGATGGGACGACTGGTGTCTCCATTACCAATGACAATTATTGTCATTAATTTTGGAGACAACTGACGCCTTATATATGAGATATATCTAATGTCTTATATACTAAGTACAATTATCATCATTAATTTTGGAGACAGTTGACGTCGTATATGTATGACATACAATTTTACATCTCGTATATTAAGGATAGTTATTGTCATTAATTTTGGAGACGATTCACGTCTCATATAGAGGGAATAACTTTTGTCTCATATAATAATAATAAGTATGTCATATATTAAAAAAAAAAAATTAAATATAACTATTAGTTGGTCCAGTGAAATGAGATGGGAGATCCATTAAACAATATTTAGGATTCGAATCTTAGTGTTGTGAATAAAATAAACTGGATTAGGAGAATCCCCTAAAATACTCTTTTTTGTAGTGCTTCCATTGGGAGGATGATAAAAAAATATGAAGACCCACGCAGAAGAAACTACAAACCGGAAGCCAATTGGTATTAAAATTAGCTTCTCCATAGACGAGTAATAGAAATGGATTGAAATGAAGAGAGATGATATTTTGTTAACGCCGCAAGAGAATGCACTAAAAGGGAGCTGCCAATTCACCAGTAACCATTTTAAGAGCTGTCTCATTATCACACTCAACCTGAACCCAAATCCCCGATTATGAACAAGCTTGATATCTTCATAAGAAAGCCTGAAATGCACCATCTGTATTTAGTTTAACCACACCTGAAAAAGTAGGGTTCCACCATATCCGTTTCTCTAATTTTTAATAATATATTTTATGGTTTTATGCTGTTATCCATTTACTATAAGTTCAAAATACTAATTCATTTTTGTGCCTTGATTTAATTTAATTTAATTAATGATTTATTAATTATGTTTACTTCATAATTTACATATCATTTTGTAAAATATAAATCACACTTTTTGAATCATCCAAAATTTAATTCTATTCAAATGGATATTTTAACAATATATCGTACTACATAATGAAGAAAAAAGGAAAGTAGAAAAGATTATCATCCTGCCTTGTGCAATGCATAACTCATTCTGAATATCTGTTGCCAAAGGGAAACTAGAAAAGATTATCATTTAACCCGAGGAAAGTAGGCTAATTAATAAGGAAAGGAAGAAGAAGAAAAGATCAACTATGACTGAATTAATGGTAAATGGAATCGTCTATTATATTTAGCAGAAAAACAGATATTTCTCGCAGAAAGACGGAGAGTTACCAAAACATTGTCATCGTTCACAGCCATTAAACAAGGTTAAATACTAAACAATGGAAACCAATTTCTACAACAGCAGTGATGATTAAGCAAAGTAACTGTGTACCTGCAAATCAATGAAAGGAGATGGATAGCTACATGCAATGTTCCATCGGCATCTTACTGTGGCATTTGAGGCTCGGTCGGCGGTGACAATACTGGAAATCCCTTCAAATGGTGGTTGTAGCTAGAAGGATCTAAAGAGGAAATGAAATTAATAAAGCATAGTTCATTAAAAAAAAAAAATACTTCCATCACAAACCGAACAACATGAAGAAAACCCAAAACTCATAATTGTAATAACCATCTTTGAGATCATTAACAACATCATATGGACTCAATGTATGATAATTTCCAATGTATCATCAATCATGAAACCAGGTTAGATCCTTCTAGTTTCCTATTTGTGCTAATGAACTCACCTTTAGCCTTTACCTCTGCTCATCGTTCTTGATAGAATTTCTCATTGCACCTCGAACGCTTCGAATATTGAAATTCACTATAATAAAATTATAATAGGAGCTGCTGCGCTTGAATGCCAAACATGTTAATAGAATATATATATATTATCAAGAGAAAAATGAAGTATTTTTTTGAAAAAAGAAAAAGAAAAAGTAATCATTATCAAAATGCTTAAAAAAAGGTTAACATTTTTTAAAAATATTAATAAACTTATTATAATAAAAAAAATACTTAAAAATATATATGTATTAATTTATCGATCATCGATAGTCATAATTATCAAATACTAATGGAAAATGGTTACAGATCGACTATTTACAATTTACTATTTTATATATTTTGTCATATTTAATGGGAAATTTTGAAATATAAAATTTTATAATTTAAAATATTTGTTGCAACCAAGTAAAACAAGACTTTAAAAGAAATGTTCGGAAAAAAAATATTTTCTAAATATTAGTTGGTTTTCGAAAATAAACAGAGTTTTGGACTTATAGAATTTGCTTTTATTGAAGATGAATTATTATTTTTTAATTTGGGATTTAAACCCTGTTTATTTTTTGAATTTAAGATGTTTTTTCTTATGTCAAAAGATTTAAATGGAATATATATTTTCATTTACAGCAGAATACAAAATAAAATGGAATGATTTTTTAAATTTAAAAAGATTTTAAAATGTTTAATTTTTAGACAAATTTTACTTTTCAACATTTTTTTTCTTTTTTGGAAAATTAAGAAGGATGGATGGATAGGTACTACCTCTCTTCAATAGTATTTGCCACATTTAAAAAAATAGATTCTTTCAAAAGACTTATCACATTAGTAGTTTCAAGAAGTAATTAATATTTCTTTTTTTGCGTTTACCATTTGTACATAATCAATGATTGCTACTTCAATTTAATAGTTTTTTTAAAGAATTAGCATTAAATAAAAGATAATATAATCAATTTATTAAATAATTTAGATAAATTTATTAATTTTTTTACGAAGTGTAATATTCTAAAAGTGACAGACGTAGTATTTCACAAGTTCATTCATTCTAAAAATTTTCAAAATTTCTAACCATGTACCTTTTGTGGCATGAGTTTAAAATGTTGATACAGCTGTCTCTATTATTATCTCAAGAAGAAACATTATACTTATACTCTTTTCCAAGTTTTTTCACATTAATTTCCATAATTAGGTTTAAATATATGCAGGAAGTCCGTTGACTTTGAGTTAATTGCGTGAGTAAATTAAGTTAATTGAACACAAACGGATATTTATTTCGTGCAGGACTTTGCAACCAGAAACAACTATTTCCTTTTTCTGTTCTTTCCAGATTGGTTTTTATTATATATTAATGACAAAGCCAAAAAAGGCTGTATTTTTTTATTAGGTTTCTTGTTATCTGATGTTAGATTTAGCCAAACAGAACATGTTATCCCTCCTTTACGTCCTACTGTTAGTTGTCGAAAGAGCAACTGTAAATTAGGCCACCAACCTATAGGAAATGACTTATACGAGACAAAAACTTCATTTGTTGTCTGCTGCCTATCACTTTTTCTAGTCAAATTGCCAAATAAATTATCTTAATCTTAGTTCACCGCCACCAACAACTTAGATACTGCTGCTACGGAACAATGCTGTAATTACAACCCAACTGCACTAAATTATTATTTCTAATCCAAATAAAGTCAGAACACAATCCTCATTTTCATTATTTTAGTGCATAGGTACGATTATAGAGAAGTCATGAGACTATTGAACTGAATAACAAATTGAATATCGGTATATACAAACCTGAATACTTTATAGCCTTGACATAGTGTACAAAGTCATGAAATTACATAATTCAGTACAACTTGAATGATAATATATACTACTGAAAAAAGAAAAAACAGATTTTCATATAATATATCCAACAGTCTTACACCAGAATCCCAATCAGTTTTTTTGGAACAAAAACAAATTTGAAAAAGAAACACATAATTAATTATTTAATCCATCTTCCCGCCGAACACATCTCCTTCTCCACTTCCTCTTTCATCAATCACCTTCTCTTGTTCTTACTTCCTAGCAACAAAGAGAAGTAAAATAAAATTCTAAAAAAGAATCCCCAAGCCACTGTTACCCACAAGCAATTCCACTTGCTTAAATCAGTTATTCCTTGTTGCTGCAGTATGTCAGAACCAGTAGTTAAGCAGGTAGAGCTTGTTATCTTCATTCCCAAAGTACTACTCAGCGTCTGCAACAATCTTACTTTCATGGAGTCGGGTACTGACCCGAGTGGAGTATTGTCGAAAATTTGAACTCCTCTTACGAAACATTTTGTGGGATCTTGAAATTCATTTTGTAAAACAGCTTCATATGGGTATTTAACGAGAGACAAGTAGTGGAACCAAATCCAATAAGAAGGGATTCGATCACGATTAATGAAGAAGCCACTGAAGAGGAGGAAATAAGCTAAAATAGCTACAACTATAGTGTAACCAAGCATAACATGAGGCACAACACCAGAAAGAAATGTAACGAAGGAATTACCGGCCCAGAAAGAGGCCAAAATGATTATGAAATAGAAGAAGAAACCCGAAAACCCTCCGTCTAGCCCCACTGCCCAAAAGGTAATGGCGGCGAAGGCAAAAGAGAGGAAAACCAATGCAGGTAAAGAAACAATTGCATGAGATAACACATAAGATGATCTCCTATAAGCATTATAAGCAGTTTCTCTCATGAAAATGTACCTTTCTTGAAGAAAGACTGGAAGAGCATCAGCACAAGTGTAGAATGTAGTAGACATTGCAAAAGCGAAAAACCCTAATCTTTCTTGAACTCCTTTAGGCGAACTATCTAGCTGCCAAAACATGGTAGCTAAAATAAAGCCTGTAACTAAAACTGCACCCAATCGAATTCCAAACAGTTCAGGCACCCTTTTCGAATTTGTCACTGATCTTTTAGATAAAACTGCCATTTCAATCCAAAATGGATTAGCAAATGTAGGAACCATTGAGTTCATGGTAGAATCATTGTTAGTAGCACCAGATACTAATTTCCCTTTCGAGATGCTAGCACTTATTGCTTCTTTTAACGACAAGCCATTTCGCTCCGGTTCTGTGTTTGGAGCGTGCTTCATATTTTGCCATGATTTATTAAACTCCACTAAGCTTTTAGTACCTCCTGGAGACCCTTCAAGCTCTCGAATAAGATCTAATGCAAATTCTGTCTTGTTCTCATTTTCCGGTATTGGGTGGCCAAATTCAGCGAAAAACGCCGGCAAATGCACTGGGGAACCACTGTAAACTGTTTGACCCCGAGATAGAAATATCAACCGATCTAACAAACCAAGAATCCGATAACTCGGCTGGTGCACGGACATTATCACTATACTCCCCGTCTGTGCTATTCTCTGCAAGACCTTCACTACCATGAAAGCACTGGTAGAGTCCAAACCTGAAGTCGGTTCATCTAGGAATAGTATAATCGGGTCATGAATTATATCAATTCCAATTGAAACACGACGTCGTTCTCCTCCTGAAACGCCACGGTGACCTTCGTCTCCGATGATTGTTTTTGCGGCGTTTCTGAGCCCTAACTGATCGATTAGTGCTTGGACTCGCATTTTCTTCTTCGACTTTGATAAACTCCTCGGCAACCGGAATTCGGCAGCGAACATGAGCGTTTCTTCGACGGTGAGCATCGGGAATAGTAGATCGTCTTGCATCACATAAGCAGATATCACCTTTAACATTCGAGATTCCAAAACTTCGCCGTTTAATGTTATCGACCCTTTCAAGCTTCCTTTGGCTATCCTGTTCGCTAATGCATCAATCAATGTTGATTTTCCCGAACCGCTAGCTCCGAGCACAGCGAGGATCTCTCCATCGTGAGCCTCACCAGAGATATCATTGAGTAGAGTCTTCGTTGTGGTAAATAGGCTTTCTCCAGCCACAGGCTCTGCCGCAGTAGCAGCTCCAAGGTGGTGGCGCCGCGGGGTGAAAATAGCCGGTAGCTTCATCTTCCGGCGGACTTTGACACTGTAAGTCAGATTATTAAATGAGAGAATGAAAGGAATAGACCTCGGCACCTCCATATTCGTATCACCGAGCTCAAGCACTTGGTGAAGCGGCGTTTCACTTCCGTCTCCGGTTGCTTCCTTCTGTACATCACCAACGCGCTTAAGCAACTGGCCAAGAGTTGGAGACACGCCGGCTGTAGGGCGTGAGGAAAACAGATCAAGCTCCATACTTTGAGCGTAAAACGGCACCGTATTGGAATCAAAATTGTCAGCTACAACGCGTGACATTTATAGTTGGTTTTGATTCTAACGATCTCTAAGAGCGTGTTTATAGAGATTTTGTATAGGTAGAAGGATAAAATTGAGGATAACGATGACGGCGTGAAGGAAGTTGGAGTAGCATACGTTACAGAGAGATAACGTGAGCGAGACAACGGGAGGTAAACAGCGTGAATCACGAAAAATGAGGAGGTGGTGGTGGTGATATTTTAAGGCAGTCTTTGGGGATTAGAATTACAGAGGAAGAGAAGGAAAAGCTGGTTTGTTATGGTTGTTTGAGAGTGTGCTTATATAGGGAGTGCTGTTAGAGTATAACAATGTGAAAAAGGGTTAGTGTGTGAGTTTTATTTTAAGTAAATTGGGATTGTAGGTTAGTGTTTTTATTGAAGGAGGGAGGTAAGAAAAAGGTGACCTAAAACTTCCTAATCTGTTGTTGTCTTATACGTTTTTCCTTTACTGGGAGGGGAAAATCGGTGATGACACTTGGGTGACTTTGTTTGGTCAAATATGACACGTGGCCAAATGGGTTTTGATTTTGCGATTTGCATGTTCTAGTGTTTTAATTGAAAGTAGGTTGGATGTTGATCTACTGTGTACGTAATCTATAGACAGTCTAATAAGTACGAAGAGAGTTAAGATGAAGTTTGCTCCTTTCTTTTCTTTCTTTCTTTTTTTTTTTTTTTTCTTTTTGGGTTAAAGTTAAGGTGAAGCCAATGAAGTGGTAGCGACGCAGCGGAGTTAGGGTTTGAGCTTTGGGGCGGCCATGAAGTTTTTACCAAGAATCTAAAATAATGATTTTTTTTATTATTATTGATATAATACAAATGATAAAATAAGGCTAGCTGATCAATTTTTCAATAGTCATTTTTGATAATTTATTTTACAAAGCAAAAAAATTTGTAGCATGTAGATATTTAAAATTGTTGGCACTGAATTTTCATCAAATTTAGATATTTATGTATAGTCGTAGAGTCAAGATTAAAAATAAAACGGAGCGGAAAAAATTTTTCAGAAGTTAAGAAAGCTCAATTAAAAAAATAACTAATTTAAGGGATAAAATTAAAAACTTTCAAAAATTTATAGGTGAATTTTTGAAAAAATTTTTGCAGAAAGGGGATGGAGGCTACACCTGGTCCCCTCCCTCTGTCAATGCTTACGTGGAATGTGAAAGGTTTCAAATTCGAAACTTCTGTAGCACGAAAATTTTTATCAATTTAGTTACAAAAGGAAACACTAATTTTATTATCACTGCTTAAATCTCCTAAAATTTAAAAAAGAAAGCTTGAATTTGAGCATATTAATTATAGTATTTTATTCTACCAATTAGAAAAATAAATGTCTTCTAAATTGTAACCAGAGGCTTGCAAAAGTTTGGATCTATAGTAAATGTTTCATTGACTGCTGGAAAATTAAAATGAATCACTAAAAGAAAATAAACATTGTATGGAGGGTCGAAAATATTGAAGTGACAATAATTGGAAAATTGATCTCATTGTAGTACGTAAGAATCATGGTATCTTAAAATTCTTCATATACACTACAAAGCTTCAAATAAAATAAAAACTTAAGGTATTATTTGGTTTAACTATTATGACACTCAAAATTTGGTTTCGTAAAAACAGAATCTTAAGGGTCACATTAGATTTAACACCGAAGTGTTAAACCGGTATACTTAATACTTGACAATTTAAAAACACATTCTTTTAGTTTTACTAAAATGACTTAAAAAAAATTTCAAATTTATTTTCCCTATACATCTTATAAAAGTTTAACACAAATAATAAATTAGTTCTTTTTTAATTGAAAGCATTTAAGATATTAATTACATACCATAAAATATTCTGACTCTGAAAATAAAACTGTTTCGAAATATCTAGTTCATAACATTGTAACTTAAATAAAAATATTTTAGTACTTTAATTATATTTTTAATTAGGCCTTTAGCATACTTAAAAGAATCAAATAGTAGATAGAGAATTTCATAATAAACATACGGCTCGCAAACCCATATAATAGACCCGTCGATCAGAATTAAATGATCATATCCAAAAAATGGGGTTCAATAGTCTCTATAAAAATTGGAGTTCATTAGCCCCTATAAGACACTGCGTGTCACATATAGACAGTATTGTATTTCCTATAGCATGTCATACTTCTATAAAACTACTGACTTAACCAAATAGACCAAGCCCGATAAAATATTTATTTTAATTAATACATTTTATAATTCATACATAATAGTATTCATAAATAAAATATTCAGTTTCAATATTATGCCGAAATATTTTATTACAGAAAAAAAGATATTCTCTTGCATAAATCCTATTTATTCATAAAAATCATATTTTTTTTCCATATTAAACATTTCATCATAATTTCATATTCATAAATTATATATAAATATTAAGCACATAATCATTCTTGTTTCTTATAGTTTATTATATGCATAAAATATTCTATCATGGCACAAAAAAAAATTTATATCATCCAATCTAAATAAAAATCATAGTATATTTCACATAATCGCTCATAATTCACTAATATGCACAAATTTCAAGACTATGACACAATTTTCAAGGCATTAATATTAAACATGATATATCACCACCTAATTAATCTATAATTCAATTAATTCTAATATTCTCCTAACTTGAACTGAGATGGATCAATTAATTATTGAATTGATCTAATAGAATTTTTAAATTCAATACTCTTTAACTTTCAAGATTAATTTAATTATCTACTTAATCGATGTAGTAGCCATAAAATTCTATTATTTTTATTATTCATATTATTTACTAATTAAGTACCTAATTAATCTAGATATCACCAATTGATTATCTAACCACTTAATTAAATTACTACTAACCAATTAATTTATTAATACTGTTTAATTATCACTAATCCTACTTAATCAATCATCTTAATTAAGGACAAATTATAATTTAGTCCTTAAGGTCCTCGTTAATTATAAATGGGTTCCACTTGGAATAAAGAGACTAATGGTATATTAATTTATCCATAGTTCACAATTTAATTCCTTTTAAGGCTCCAATTTATAATTATAGTCCTTAATCAAGTCTCAAATCGTTCTTTAGTCCATAATTAATGCAAATTGCATTTGGATCCTTAGATGTCTTAGTAGTTCTTAAAATTTCCTTTGTTCAAAGTCTCCACATGCATAGAAATTTTCCCCTTGGTCCTTGAAACATATCCAAATAAATCCATGGGTCATGAAAATATTATTTGGTATCCAAAATATCTCCAATAATTTTACATAATAAGTCTAATAATTTACTAAAATTATCTTTTTTATTATCTTTAACCTCACACTATCATAGTTACATATCACATACATAAAATAGTATTTAAAAATCATAAAAATAATACCATAAATTTAGCTAACCTAAAAAAAATTAACAATATTTAAATTTCACAAAAACCCATATTTAGCATCTACAGTATTCATACATGTAGATTTAAGCATAAAATCACTAAAAACTAATATAGAGATTTTTTTAAATATATATATATATATATATTATTAAATTCGATCAATATGAAAAGTATAAACCAAAATTTCATAAAATTACATCTAGCATAAATGAGACATATTAAACATAGATCAATTCATTTAAAGCATAAAAATCAAGTCTTGAAGCACAAAAATATA
>CANUEP010233614.1:0-16086 GCA_947857235.1 Jatropha podagrica
CACACAACATATTTTCCCATGCCAACAAACATAATACAAATAATACAAACGTTTCTCCAGCTTGATTTTTTTATTTCTTGCCCAACATTTAAATAGCATTCCAAATATCACGATAATTCGATAATTACATTACGCACGTACTTCATATAATTTGTCTCTAATTTTGGATCTAAAAATTTATTACCATGACAATGTTTTCTAATATTCATCCCCAAAATTCTATACGCTTACTGCTGTGGAATTTTTTTATTAAGAAATAAAAGTATTTATTTCCTAATTATTTTTATAGAAATTAACAAATCCACAAGTTTTATTGCTTCTTACGAACAAAAAAATAAAGCATTTATTCTCGTACGCTTTGGCGCGAAAGATATTCCCCAGACAACCTTAATTTAGGGAAATATTGTTCATACACTTCCATAAATATTAGAATTACCGTCCACTCAATTGCACAAGATAACTTTGTGAAATAAGACTGTCGTATATAGACAATCCACACAGCAGAAATAGCATTGGACTTTTGTAATTTGAGAATAAATAGATTATTCTGTTATTTAAATCCAATTTTGTCTAATTTGAGAATATTAGGTTATTCTTTTTTTTTTACCTCCTTATTCTCCTCTTCTCCCTTTAACAACCTATCCAAAAATAGGAAATAGCTAAAAACAACCTAAAATACCCAAACCTTTGTTTAGTACAAATACACGAAGAAGGCGAAAGAAAAATTTGCCAAGAGGAAGATTTTCATTGACATATATATGCAAGAAGGAAAATAAAGAAAAATTGGTAATAGAGAAAAATCCCACGAAACATCATGTCTTCGAAATTCTTTTTCTTTGCCCTATTTTTCGCCATGATTTCCACTAGTCACCAAGCGTCAGAATTGTTAAATCAATCGTGTGACAAAACCTTATACAAGGATTTCTGCAAAGAAGCTTTAGGATCAGCCCCTGCAAGTGACTTGCAAAGCTTGACAAAAAGTGCACTTGACATAGCATCATTGACTGCAAATGAAATATTGAAGCTCGTCCCCAAATTGCTCGAAACAAGTTCAGATGCATCTGTAAAGCAGGCTTTAACAGATTGCTCTGAGGTCTATACGAGTGCTCTTGATCAAATTAAGCAATCAACGGCTGCTGTTGATGCTAAGGTTTATAATGATGTTAATACATGGATTAGTGCTGCGATGACTAGTTCTGAGACTTGTGAGGAAGGTTTTGATGGAGTTACATCTCCTTTGACAAGTGTGAACACAAGATTTAGCCAAATTTCCAGTATTATTTTAACATTTTCAAATCTTTCAGCCAAAAATTGAACTATTATGTGAACTCATCATCTAATCTATCCTTATATGTATTGTTGTAAGTTAGATTATGTGCGACAATCATTTATGGGAATGAATCCATATTAACATTTGGTGACTGTAATTTTTTTAAACTTTTCTGGTTTCTCTTTTCTCTCTTTTTTTTTTTTTTTTGGGTGGGGGCAGGGGTGGCTTTTCTTACCCAAAATCATTAGTAAAAACACTAGGAAGTCATTCTAAACTTGCTATTTAACGTTGAAATGGATTTTAATTAAATAAAAAATTAAGTTGTTAATTAAAAATTGAAAAATGAGATTTTTACTCCCACTCAGCATTTTTAGAAATTACAACTGTCTTTAACTTTTATGATTTCGGTTCAGTTCTATTGAAGAAAAATTATTGTGGATTGATTGGGAGACTTTGCTTAACTATTATAAAAGGTTTTTACTGTTTAGAGATGAAAATAGTGGGTTATGAAAGTTACTAGGACAGTTAATAGCCACTGAAATAACTAACTTTGTCAAATAGGAATTTTCACGATACAAGAAAACTTTGTGAAATAAATGTATTGTTATTATGATTTTTTTTTTTTCCTTTTTACTTTGACCCTATTAGGAAAGATGCAGAAATGAAAGGAGGAGATTCTATCCTTGTTTCAGAAGTCTCTTTGTCTTCGTAATACTTTGTCACCTTGCCTTCTCTCGCTAGACGTATTGTTCTTCCCTGGTTTCCATATATATTTTTTTTTTTTTCGGGGATTCCTTGTATGTGAAACCATTGAGCAGACATGTCAACCTAATTAATGCAAGCCAATTGATTTTATATAATTGATGGATTCCAACACTCGCTCATTTATAAGTCTTTATAGCCGTGGACTTTAGTTAATATGGTATCTAATCCTCATACCCAATTGAACTGACCTTGAGATCTATGTTCTATTGTGGTGTATTTCAAAAGGGACTTTATCCCACATCAATTAAGTAGAGCTTTTTACCTTGTTTTATAATTGAACTCCCCTTATTGAACTATTATGTAGAGAGGTAAGTAGAGATATGGGCTTATGCACACTAGAGTCAAGCCAATTCACCCTACCCCATGGGTGTGAGATTTTGCATCTTAATATAAATTTTTGTGAAATTAAATTACGTTTAAAACTTATATACGCTAGTCCTGTTTTGACTTATTAAAAGCTTTATTTTAATTTTCCCTAATTTTCTCAACGTTATTATTTTGACGTTATTTTATTTTTTTCTGATTTTTCTCAAATGTTAGGCTACTACTTCAGAATTTCAACCCACTATTTTCTTATATAACGGTTTGATATTTGCTGTAAATACTACACAAGATAACCTTTTAAAAATACGAAAACACATTTTTCTCTCTTCTTTTTTTGTTGGGTTCTATTGTTATCGGCTGCTCCTGCTCCCTATTTTAAAATAAAAGAGCTTATTAAATCCTAGGAAATATATCTATAGTGGGTGAATTATCCTTAAAAACAGTGTTTTTTACACACGCCTCAAGTTATACCTGCAGTAGCCTTCTCTCGTTTTTTTATTATTACCAACATGTTCTAGTCCTCTAAGGACAAAAAAATGCCAATTAAGTGCTAGCAATTACCCTTGGGATGGAACTTGCCAATATATTATGACAAATTAGGGTCAATCTAGTTATACTCAATTTTTCCTACTTAGATTTTAGATTGCCATTATAATAGTTTGATGCCTAGTTATTTTTGTTTTTGTACTTGAATGAGTTGTTATTGACATAAAATAGAATTGATTATTGTTTTCTTGATTTGCAATCTAATTAGACTAAATTTATGGATTTCTCTTCAGTTGTTATAAATATTTTGAGGTTGTATGTCATATTACCTTTGTTCCACAATACCTATCACATTTGAAAAAATAGCATGTTCTAAAATATTTGTTCCATTTATGATTTTAAAGATTAATAAATATTTTTTTTATATTTACCCTTTGTATCAGACTAATAATTATTACTTCAATTTAATTATTTTCTTAGAGATTTAGTATTAAATTAAGGATAATATAATGAATTTATTCAATAATTTATTGTGAATTAGACAAATGTAATAATTTTCTTAAGGAACGTAAAATTTCAAATGTGATGAATATTATGAAAAAGAAATAATAATTGCTATAATTTAATTTATGGATGCAAATAATTTTCTATTCAAGACTTTCTCACATTTATCAAATGTATTTTGTTTGTCAGGATTGTTGATTTTTTATTGTCATTCAATTCGAAACATTTCTGGTGGCTTAGAATTCAAATCGATATGTACTTTTCTTTTCTTTTTTTCAGTTTGGCATGAATCTTTTTCTTTTTGCAATCTTACGTCCATCGAGGTAATTGATTCATTGTTTCTCTATTATTTTATAATTACAAGTGTTTTTTAAGACTTGCGTTGCAAGTTAATTATACTCGTTATATATTTATTTTTTTATCTATATAATATTAAAGCATAAATTTTATTTAGATTGAAATAAAAATAAGTGGTTAATTTGTATTATACTTTTACCTATAAACTACTTGCTATAATATTATTTATATATTTAATTTTATTTTTATATAATCAAGTGATCTCAGAATAAAATTCAACTCAATCTTTGGAGTTAATCGTTTCCTAACTTATAAATGAAATTTTTAAAATTATAATAAATGTCCAAAAAGAAAATCAAATTATTATTCAATCTCCAATCTCTACCTTTAACTCCAAATTAATATCTATATACAGCTATAATAAAAAATAATAATAAATTACTTTTTACTGTTAGGTAAAAGAAAAGAAATGAGATGACAATTTGAATTAATAATAGAAGTCATTTTGGCTATGCTAACAGTATTATTTACCCAATAAAATATATACACATGCATACAAATTTTTAAAATATAAAAAATTGAGCTAAACAGAATTATATAATTTTAGTTTCTTTTCAATTTTTTAAATACTATTTTCTTTTGAATAAAAAATATTTAAGATATAAAAGAAAAAAATATCAAAAAATTTAAAATGTTGAATCATAAATAGACTTTATATTTATAGCAAGGAAATTTAAATTTCTTATTAAATTAAAATTAAAGTAGTTACAAATTATTCAATAATGAAAAAAAATAAAAAATTATTATTAAAAATAAAACTCTTTCAAAATTCACTAAATAAAAAAATTTTCAATATATATAAATATATTAATAAAATATTATATCTATTTTTAATTATTTATTATCTCAAATTTAATTATGTAAATTTTATTTAAAATTTACTTTTTAAAAAATATATTCAATCAAATTTTACGAACATAAAAAAATATTAATAAAAATAATAAACTTTTTTTCTTTTTTATCTCCCTTAAATAAAAAATTATATATTATATTTAAAATTTTATTTTTAAAAAATACATCTAATCAAATCTTCCAAACATAAAGAAAAAAAAGAATATTAATAAAAGAATTTTTTTTTCTTTTTTATCTATATCCTAAAAGAATTAAATATTTAATAATTAAAACATAAAAATATTTTTAAATATATTATTATTATATATATTTATTAAAAAATAAATTTATCAAAGATAAAATTTAAATATCTAATTACTTAATTATCTATATGTATTTATTTAAAAAATAGTTTTTTTTAATTCATTATGAGTTCTAATGGGCCAAAATAACACTATGAACTATCAATAAGAAACAGTTTTTCACTCACTAAATTAGTAAAAACACTCGTGGTTGAAATGATTCAAACTTGAGACCTTTCACTTTTTACGTAAATGAGAAGCCATTATTGGCTTGAAATAATTTTCTAAATATATCAATAATAAAATATAATTTTTTAATTGACTATGACTAAAATTATTTTAGGATATTTTAATTTTTATTAAGGGCACTATCAAAATCGCATTATTCCCCCCTATTTTTATATATAATATAGATGGATAGAGTTTCCTTCTTTATTTTTTCCTATAATTTTTATTTATTTAATATGATTATTTTATTTCAATTTAATTTAATTAAATCTTAATTTTAACTATATCTTTCCTTTTTTTTTTTTTTTACAAATGTTCATACTATAAAATCATTCATTTATCCTTTTTAATCATTTATCATTTACTTTTAAAATTATCTTTTTAATCCTTAATAATTTATTTTTTCTTACATATTTATCTACAGATTGGCTTGCAATTACTTCAAAATTCGACTTTTTAATTTACAAGCTAAACGTCAATTCTCAGATATTATCATAACTATATTCATGAGCATAAAAATTTAAACTTCTGATACAGGACTTGGAAATAATGTACTAAATCATTTTTTATCAATCTATTCATATATAACTTTGAGGAGTAAATAATTTATTTTTGGAAAAGAGTATGATTTGCTTATGAGGTAAAATTTAAAAGGCAGATATATAAAAGAGCTTAGTCAGCTGCGAGATCTAAAGAGTTCATAGATGATTTGAGTTTCAAAAACATTGTCAGAAACAATCCGACCTCAAGCTTGGATCTGGCTCAGTTTACAGTGAAAGCTTGAACTGGTTTATAATACTGAATTTTACTTAACACACGTTGTAAAAATACAATTTTGTTTAACAATGTTCATACAGTTTCATGGTTTTTAAGTTGTTATGTATAACTTCCTGAAATAAAACTGCCACGTGTAGACAATCCGGAGACTAGAAATAACATTGAATTTTTGTAATTTGAGAATAAATAGATTATTCTGTTATCAATACCTATTAACTGGTTCTCCATATTTTTTTTACCTCCTTATTCTCCTCCTCTCTTTAACTACTTATCCAAAAATAGAAAATGGTTAAAAACAACTTAAAATACCCAAACATTTGTTTAGTACAAATACATGAAGAAGGCAAAACAAAAATTCGCCAAGAGAAAGATTTTCATTGGCATATATATACAAGAAGGAAAATAAAGAAAAATTGGCAAGAGAGAAAAATCCCACGAAACATCATGTTTTCGAAAATCTTTCTCTTTGCCCTATTTTTCACTATGATTTCCACTAGTCACCAAGCCTCGGAATTGTTAGATCAATCGTGTGACAAAACCTTATATAAAGATTTCTGCAAAGAAGCTTTAGGATCAGCCCCAGCAACTGACATACAAAGCTTAACAAAAAGCGCACTTGACATAGCATCATTGAGTGCAAATGAAATATTGAAGCTCATCCCCAAATTGCTCGAAACAAGTTCAGATGCACCTATAAAGCAAGCTTTAACAGATTGCTCTGAGGTCTATACGAGTGCTCTTGATCAAATTAAGCAATCAACGACTGCTGTCGATGCTAAGGCTTATAATGATGTTAATACATGGATTAGTGCTGTGATGACCAGTTCTGAGACTTGCGAGGAAGGTTTCAATGGAGTTACATCTCCATTGACTAATGTGAACACAAGATTTAGCCAAATTTCTAGTATTATTTTAACATTTTCAAATCTCTCAGCCACAAATTGAACTCTTACGTGAACTCATCATCTAATCTATCCATATATGTATTATTGTAAGGTTAGATTATGTGCAACAGTCATTTATGGAAATGAATCAAATATTAACATTTGGTGATTATAATTTTTTTTTTAACTTTTCTAGTTTCTCTGTTTCTTTTTTTTTTTTTTTTTTTGGGAGGGAGAGGGGGGGTTTTCTTGCTCTAATTCATTAGTAAAAAAGTATGAGTAAGTCATTCTAAACTGTTTATTTCGCATTGAAAGCATTTTAATTAAATAAAAATTAAGTCGTCAATTAAAAATTGAAAGATGAGATTTTTGCACCTGCATGCATGTTTAGAAATTAGAACTCCCTTTTAATTTCTATGATTTTGGATGAGTTCTATTCATGAAAAATTACTGTGGATTGATGTGGAGACTTTGCTTAACTATTATAACAGTAAGAAAATTTTTACCCTTTAGAGATGAAAATAGTGGATCATGAAAGTTGCTAGGAGAAATAATAACGACTAAAACAACAAGGAATTTTCATGGCACAAGATAACTTTGTGAAATAAATGTGTCAATATTATGATTTGTTTTTTCTTTTACTTTGACCCTATTAATTTGTTCTTCATATTTCATACTATCCTCTTATCCAAAAATAAAAAATGACTAATCTACTAAATACACATGTAAGGATGGGCGATGATATAGAAATAAATTTTAAAATTATTTGTAAAAAAAAAAACCACAAAAAGGAAAGGGGTGATCACCGTTGAGAGGTCATTGATGGCTGCCCATTGAAGAAGAAAATAGAGTTTTTAAATTTTAGGTTTTGAGAAAAATAGAGAGAGGAAGAGAGAGAGCCAAGAATAATCTAAATTAGTATAAACTCTTGAGAAGAATTCTTGACATATACCAACATTTATGACTATCGTATATATAATAATAATTTCTTCTAAATCTTTATCTCCGAAGCAAAAAATCTGATTAAAATGTAAATCTGTAAATTCTATTGAGACCGACTAATCTGTAAATCTGATTAAAATGGGCCGGTTCAATATCAGTTCGGTACAGCCGTGGTTTTGCACACGCTAAACGTAACTACATTTTATATCCTTTCCTCTTTGATTATTAACAGTGGAGCAGGTTTCCTGGACTTTAGTTTTCTAAATTCATACTCAAAATTGAAAATTATTGTTAATTAGCAGGTTTAATGGAATATAATTAAGAAGGTGTCTTTTGGTGTTAGTGTTTTGTTTCTTCTTATTTTTGTTTTGCATTTGTTTGTTTTGTGTTATGTACGTTGGTCAAATATGCAAATAATTACAAACACTAACTTACAATTAATTAGGACAAGACTTGTCTATTTCATCAGGAAGACCCAATCTTGAATACGACCAATTCCTTAATTTCATTAGTTGCTGGTTCCATTACTTTTCTTCTTCTATAAAATTAATGTACCATAGCACCATAGTATTTTAAATTTATTTTTTACAACTTTTATTTATCTTTTAATATTTTTACGGACAATTAAATAAATAATTAAATCATTCAAATTAGACTAAAATATTTCTTAATTTAATTAAACTAAACCCTTATCTCAAATAATTGCTCTAATTTAAATAGTTTTAGCTCCATTAATTTCCCACTAAAAATAAAAGAGAAATAAATAATATAATAAGTTTTTAAGAAATTATATATATAATAATTTGATTTGTTTATTAGAGTCAACAGTAAAATTAGAAAAAAAATTAATTAATACTCTTTTTCTTAAATGAGAAATATTTTTTTATGATGTAGACTTTCTAGAAAGAAGTCAAGAATTGATCAATTGATTGACCATACCTCCACTAATTAGGGCAAAAGACCACATCTTGGTCTAAGTCAATGAAATAAACAATAAATATATCTCTTTGCAGTTTCGTATTTAATTCCTCTTCCTTTTCTTTTTCTTTTTTTTTTTTTCTCAAAATCCCTCAGAAAACTTATTACTCTCCCAATAGTACTGTTTGTACGCGCATGCGAGTGTACATATTTTTTCTTAAAAGAAATATTATTATATTATTATTTGTAAAGAAATTTTTTATTTATGAATAAAAATAATTAAAAATATTTTAATTATAATTTTAATTTTTAATAATATTTAATTTTTATTTATTCGAGTGTTCAAAAAACCAAATTATTTGAGATTAAAAAATTTTTGAATATTCAAAATATCAGCCTGTACAACTACAACAAAGCCTTGAAGCCAAATGGTTTGAAAATTTTCCTGTACTTTTTCTTAAGGGCAATGATTGGGAAATAGAAGTTAATCCATCTCTAGTTTATTCAAATATTTCAACTTATAAGATTAATATGTTACACTTCAATTTGCAAATCATTTTATTAAGTACTTCAACTTGTAAAATTAAAATTAATTAAACACATATTAGATAGTTGAAAAATAAAATATTATCATTCAAAAAAAATGTTAATTATACATTAAATTAATATTTTTCATATAAAATCTAAAAACCCTAAAAATATATATTGTTAGTATGAAAAAGTGTATAATGTTGTCCAAATTTGTAAGTTTAATTATAATGATAGATCATACATAAAAGTTCAAAATGCCAAAAAAATAAAATTATAAAGTTTAGGGTTGCGTTTATATATTCTGCCTATTATTAACTGATGCAAAAATATTCTTTATAGCACCAAATTGTTCAATTACAGTGTGATTCAATTTGATGGTGGTTTGATTTAATTTAAAAAATCTTTTCAAACCGTGAAACCTAACCATATTCATCCTTACTTCTAAAGGCTATAAACCAGTTTGAAAAGTATTTTTCATGAAGTTCCATTTTCAAAGATCAAAATATTAAGTGGCCCAACCATTGATTGTGACCCCACGTAGACCATTGACTGTTCCCAAACTTAAATAATACTCCATTTTCTCGTCATATATCCATTCATCTCTATATAAACCATACCCCAACAACAGATTTCTTCAACAGAAAATTTAAAACAGAAGAAAAAACAGAAAACCCAATACACTAAAACTATGTTTGCTCAAGCTTTCCTCCTCTCATTGTTAGTAACCCTAGCAACCATTCAAGGCAACCATGCAGTGGACTACACCGTCACGAACACTGCCACCTCTACTACTGGCGGGGCACGCTTCACGACGGATATAGGGGAAGATTACGCAAAGCAAACACTATCAGCTGCTACAGATTTCATATGGAGAGTTTTTCAACAAGCCAATGCTGAAGATAGAAAAGACGTACAGCAAGTCAGCTTATTTATAGATGATATGGATGGTGTTGCTTATGCTAGTAATAACGAGATCCATGTCAGTGCGAATTATATTGGAAATTATTCAGGTGATTTAGTACGAGAATTTAGCGGTGTTATTTACCATGAAATGACACATATTTGGCAATGGAACGGTAACGGCCAAACACCAGGAGGATTGATCGAAGGGATCGCAGATTTTGTGAGGTTAAAGGCTAATTATGCACCTAGTCACTGGGTGCAACCTGGTCAAGGTGATAAGTGGGATCAAGGGTATGATGTTACTGCCAGGTTCTTGGATTATTGTAATAATTTGAGAAATGGGTTTGTTGCTGAACTTAATAAGAAGATGAGAACTGGTTATAGTAATCAGTATTTTGTTGATTTGCTTGGGAAGTCGGTCGATCAACTCTGGAGCGAGTACAAGGCCAAATATGCAAGATAAGGTTTAGTTTGGCATTTAAGAGAAAATAAAATGTTGTGTTTCTCTCCTTTTCTTTTTACATTTAGAAAAGGATTCAAATTTAGATTTATTGTTATATCATTAGTTCATGTCTTGGCGTGAAAAATATTATAATTTTAATTACTACTATGAACGAATTAATATATTACTAAATAAAATTATACGGCTTAATGTATAAATTCATGGTTGAAAGTTTATCTAGTTTTTGTTTGTCGCCCTGTACTTAGTGGGAGCTATTGTATCTTTATGTGGATAATTTTACTCACATTGTATCATACGTGCACTGATGTAGAAAGACACCTACCACATCACATGTTGACCCGTTTAGTTTCTTTTTATTTAAATATATTCAGTGGGACGTTTTAACAAATACTTGGCGGACACGGTGCATGCTACAATGCTTTCAAGGAAGCCCAAGGAAAATTTTCATTTTTATCGTGAGTTAAAAAAAATATTTATTTTTTATAAAATATTAAAAGTTAAATCTATTATGCTGTAATTCGTAACTTTATAAAAAATATTTACCTTTTATAAAATAGATACTTCAAAAAAACTACAAAATATTAATAAACAGAGCTATGATTTTACCGATAATCAATTTTTATAATGAATAATTACCTTTCATAAAATATTAGTAAAAATAATGGGAATTAGAGTTGTAATTCGATATTAGCGACAGACTGATGTCCCTAATCAGCAACAGAATAGCGAGAGATTACGACAACCATTTGTTTTAAAATCGATAATATTTTAGCAACACAATCAGCAACGGTTACTGACCGAAATTAGCAACAGAGTTGGCGTCAATCGACAATCGACCGCTAGTTTTCTATCAAGAATTGGTGGGAGCCTTTGAGGCAAATCATCACCGGTATAATGAAAAACAACAACTGACCTACGGACTGATGTATTGTCAGTCGCTAAATTTGGCGCTACATGTTGGCGGGAAAAGAAAGTGATCGATCTCCCACTAAATGGACGATTAAGTATCTTTTATCTTTTACAGGCCGATTTGTTGGATAGCTACTGATGGTCTAGTTCCCCGTCATTAAAGAATAGAAACCAATTTTTAGGACAATTTAGTCTCCTTCTCACCTGAGATTGATCTCAGTCCCTCTCTCTCTCTCTCTCTCCCTCTTTGTTCTCCCTACGTCGCCTGTTGTTACGCCTAATATCTGCCGCCGCCGGCTCAAGTTATTCATTTTTTTTTGTTTTCTCTATTTCTTTTTCAATTCTATTTTGCTTATTTTAGTTTTAATTGTGAAATTTGTTGTGTTTTGGTTTTATTTTTCAGTTCATATATGTTTTATTTAATTTGTTTTCATATATGGTATATTTTGTTATTTTGTACAAAATAAATTAGTTTAATTTAAGTGCTGTGTTTGGTTTTGATTTTTTCAGTTTAGATGTGGTTCCGGTTATTTCTGTGTTTGATTATGTTTCATTGAATCATTGGTGTAGTTTTGTTTATTTTACTAATTAGTTTGTTAATTAGGCTTGTTTTGTTTATTAATTAGTTTAATTATGTTGCAATAGCAGCAGCTGATGGATATGTATGCGCTGGACCGATCTAGTGCACCGACATCTCCCTCTACTCCGTCGGCTTCTTCTGCTCTACCAAACCTATCTGCTTCCTTGACTCCTAGAGATCCTACAACAATATTTCCTGATTCTCCACAGTAACCTTCTTGTATATGTTTTCTGTTTATTTCATACATTCTACATTCTAACTTGTAAAATATGAACTACGCATTAGTATTCCGCTTAGTTTAATGATATTTTTGTATTTTGTTCACTCAGTGGCAGTAATTTCTTTGAATGATATCAATTAGTACTATAAGTATATATGCCTTTTTTGAACATACTGAAAAGTTTTTGTTTTCCAAAATTTTTATTTTTATTCTTTTATTATAAGCTTTAGCAACTAATTAGTGAAGGAAAAGCGACAGACAACGAAATTTCAAAATAAAATTAACAACGAAATTAGCAACCGGATTAGAGACATCAACGACTAATTTCAGATTTCGTAAAAATGAAAAATAATGATGCATTGTTATAATAAATTCAGCCGTTGCATTTAGAAAGCAAAAAGGAAGGAATTAAATTGATAATATACTGTTTAGTGATTTTCGATTGAATTTCAGTATATATGTAATATTTAGAGCTATTATTTCAAATCCGTTAACTTAATAAATAGTAGCTGCCTTTTATAAAATATTAAAAATATGACAAGATATTTTTAATTTTAATTATTTTGATGGTCATTTTTATAATACACAGCCATCTTTTATAAAATACTATAAAATATTGTGTGAAAAATAAATTTTTTCAAAATATTGTGAATAATAAAAAAATTAAATTAGATTGCATATTTTGGCGTCGCCCGGACTTGAACCGGAGACCTTCAGTGTGTTAGACTGACGTGATAACCGACTACACCACGACACCTTTGTGATTTGCGTGGTGAATATAATTAAATTTATAAAAATTGTAGAAAATGCCGGTGGGCATATGCATGAAATTGAATTTTAGTAATGATAGCGGACAAGTCGGGTCACATCGAATTTATGTCGTTGGAATTGAAATAGCGTCTGATCATGTAGCTTGCCGGATGGATTTGCGTCGTGGGTGGATATCGACCCATGAAATAATTTCGAGTCGAATCATGTCATGTCACTAATGATATTATACTTCTAGAAAAAAAATTTAAAAATAAATTTCCAATTATTTTTTTCCCGGAATGAGTTGAAAATGTAAAATAAGGTAAAAGTAATGATAAAGTTATATTCAACGTTTTCAACTGAAATATAAGTTCATTGAATTGAAGGGTCAATCGAATTTAAAATAATTCAATGGGATTTTTTTTATAAAATATTTTTAAATATAATTAAAAATATAAGGTTTATAAATATTAAATACAAAAGACTAAATTTAAGGGTAAATGAAAAATAATTAATTACCATAAAAATTTTTATATATATATTAAAAGAGATTTTCAATTTTTTTATTTTTGAAATTGTAAAAATCCAATAATAATAAATGACAAATAATGAAAAAAAAATTAATGTCTCCCTTAAGAGATTCTTAACAAATAAAAAAAAACTAATGTCGCTTAGGAGATTATTAACAATTAAGGTCGAGTTAGAGCATGTACAAAAGTCAGGATAATAATAATAATAATAATAATAATATAACTATGCAAGAAAAATAATTCATAAAAAAAATAAATAGCAAATGCAATTTTTTTTCTTTTTTAAAGAACTTCAATTTCCTTTTGATCTTAAGGGTAGTGGTTTTCTCCGTTTAAACTTCCTTCCCATTTTTTTGGATAAAAAACTAAAAAAATACAAAAATGTTATAAAACTATATAATATAATGAATGTACATAAATTTATATTAAATATTATTTATTTATTCAAAAGTCATGTCTTTTGGAATAAAAAGTTATGTCCTTTGGGATAAGGGTTATATCTTTTAGTGTAAGATTGTGTCTGTTAGAGATGACTTTTGGTACTCTATAAATAAGCCCTTAATCCTTTTGATTTTGTAACCACAATTAAGATTACAATAAAATCACTTCTCTCTACTCTCTCTTCTTCTATCTATTATACTCTTATATATTTTTTAATTCGTATATTTCATAATATGTTATGAGTATGAGCCTCTGCCTTTTTGAGCATCTAGTTTGAATCAAAGTTTAAGATAAAATAGATTTTTTTCTTCCTTTTTCTTCTCTATGGCAAACCTCTCAAAACTTGAATTTGTTGCCTTCGACATTTCGGGCAAAAATTATCTATCATGGACGATGGATGCTGAAATTCACTTAGATGCAATGGGTCTTGAAGACACCATCAAAAATGAAAATCAAGCATCACAATAAAATCGTGCCAAAGCATTGATTTTTCTTCACCACCACCTCGATGAAGGATTGAAAATTGAATATCTAACCATTAAGAATTCTCTTATCTTGTGGAATAATCTAAAAGAAAAGTATGATCATCAAAAAATGGTTGTTCTTCCAAAAGTAAGGTATGATTAGATGCATTTAAGGCTACAAGATTTTAAAACAATCAGTGAGTAAAACTCTATTATGTTTAGAATAACTTCCCAATTAAAACTGTGTGGAGAAAATATTACTGATAAAGATATGTTGGAGAAAATTTTCTCTACTTTTCATGCCTCGAATTTGCTCCTACAGCAGCAATATCGAGAGAAAGACTTTCAAAAATATTCTAAATTGATTTCATATCTTCTTGTGGCTGAACAAAACAATGAATTATTAATGAAAAATCATGAAAGTCGATCAACTGGCTCTACCCCATTCCTTGAAGCGAATGAGGTTTCTGCTTACTACTCTAAATATGGAAAGGGTCGTGGTCCCAAACGTGGCCACGGCCACGGCCGTAGTCATGGTCGAAAAAAAAATATAAATTACAATCGTAATGATCGTACACATACTTCATCAAATTCTCACCACCAGAAGTAGAAAAAGAAAGATGAGAAACAAGAAGTAATGTCATCTAAAAATTCAGAGGACTTATGCTTTAGATGTGGTGCGAAGGGGCATTGGTCTCGTACCTGTCGTACGCCAAAACATTTTGTTGATCTTTATCAAGCATCATTGAAAAAGAAAGACAAAAATGCAGAAATAAATTTTGTTTCAGATGCTAATAATGCTGAGATCGATATAACACATTTGCATGTAGCAGATTTTTTTGAACAGCCTGAGGGCAAGATCGATCATTTAATTGGTGATAAAATTGTTAATTAATTATTTAAATATTTTATGTGTATTTAGCTTTATGTTAATATTCTCAAATAATATCTTAAATTTTTTACTTTTATAATATAAATAATGTTGCATATTTTATTTTATTATGTCAAATTTTATATACAGTTTTATTTTATATATTTTTAATATCATGTGTCAACTTTCTTTTAAAGATAGTATGAATGTTCCAAAATCTTCGTTTGAATTAAAATTCAATTATGAAGATATGCATCTAATTGATAGTGCTACTACGAGCTCAGTTTCCAGATCATCCAATTAAATCTATTCGCTTTAATAATGTTATAGAATTCTTATCTCGTGCTTTTAATGAATATTATTTATCAATTGGAATAACTATTGAACATCTTGTAGCACATGTTCATACACAAAATGGCCTAGCAGAGTCATTTATTAAACGTTTCCAATTGATTGCAAGACCATTGCTTATGAGAACAAAATTACCAACTTCTGTTTGGGGTCATGCTATTCTTCATGCAGCAGCACTTGTTCGTATTAGGCCAACAAATTATAATCAATTCTCCCCAATACAGTTGGTTTTTGGTCATGTACCTAATATCTCTCATCTAAGAATTTTTGGGTGTGTTGTTGTAGGGGTGTTAGTCCAGCATCCCTACCCATGGTACTTTACCATGGTAACCCTATGGACGGAACGAGGCTATTTGGGGCTAGAATAGCATGTTGGATGGCACGAGGGCCGAATATATGAGAGGGGAGACACGGCGTAATGCTCTCCGCCGCCCCGGGGCCGGGATGACGACCCGAGCCCTAGTGAGCTAGGATGCGGGCATCAA
>CANUEP010233620.1:0-23828 GCA_947857235.1 Jatropha podagrica
GTGTTGAATTGGAGTTTTGGGGGTTTGGAGAAAATTGGAAGTGTGTATATTTTCTTTGTGTGGCAAGTTAATTTTTAGTGGAAACTCTTGCGAAATTTTCGTAGGAATTTCTTTAACATTATTTCTATATATAAAAAAAAAGAAAAAACAAAACAAAATGTAAATTACTTGCCTCCTTATGGAAATTAAACCACTTCTAATTTGTGATCTAGCTTTAATAAGTGACATAAGACGGTGCTCCGGCACCGATTGTGGCATCCGTCGTCTGGTTCTCCTGGATTGGCCGGTGGGTGTTACAAGATTGGTGTTTAGGTTGATCACTAGATGAGTGCTTAGGTTTACCACTAGATGGTGTTTAGGTTCACCACTGGATTGGTATTTAGGTTTACCATTGGATTGGTGTTTAGGTTTAACATTGGGTGGTGCTTAGGTTTACCACTGGATCGGTGTTTAGGTTGACAACTAGATGGTGTTTTACTCTTGGTCCATAACATGTAATGCATGAATGTTATGCCAAAATGGTTTCATGATGTTCAAGTGCATATAATCCTAGGGATCGAATCTAGGGTCATTATATGCTTTTGGTGGATCAGTTTAAGGGTCCCATCCACTAGAGTTGGTATTTACCTCATCATTTGACCATGTTGTATCAAATGGAATGATTGGTACGCCAAACCCTTTACCCTACCATAAGGAATGGAGATGTGCAAGATGAATGAGCAGCATTCTCAACCCGAGACAGCCCTAAGGAAGCTTGCCCCTAAGTGATAAGGGAAACTCAGTTTGCTTAATTCTCATGATGGAAAAGGATCCTAGATGATGCACTTGAATGTATATAAAGGCGATTTATCAATTAGACCAAAATTGGGGATCTGAAGCCTACTTGTTAGTCCTCTTATTACATTTATTAATTAATTTTTAAAAAATGTTTAAAGTCCTAGTGGAATCGCCAGCCTATGAGCCCCTTCTAGGGTGCCATAGGAAAGACCCGAAGGATGGAGTCTCTCCAAACAGACCCATTTGGTCGGTTCATCACAAAAATTGGGAGGAACTCCCCTATGGTTCCCTTTTTTTGTCTATTTGTTTTACTGATTAATTGATCTGATTATCAATTTGTTAGATCATTGCTCGATTTAGCGCTTTTAAGTGATGTTAGATTGGCTCATTGGATCACTTTGACTGTGCGTAGTGTGTTAGAGTTGCCACCTTAATTTATTTTCTTTTCAGGGAAAATATAAGGTAAAAACCCCGTGATTGACTCCTTTAGTGTGCCACAGTGGATAAAATGCACTAGCCTCAAATAATTAAATTCGAGGACTAGGTTTTCAACTTTTTTGTGTATGGATCAAGAGTTTGGGTCTAATTGATACATCAAAATCGGTGTTTTGCATGAATGTCAGATTATCAATGCGTGAACATACTAATTATGCATGGTAATATCTAAAATATAGTACATTAAGCGCATAAATAATTGAAAGGTTGCATAATTCAAAGGGGAACTTGATTCTGGCCTCCTTTCTCGAGGATTCTAGGTCATGCAACACATTCCCCTAAGTCTCAACTAGTCAATTTGGTCGGGAGCTTGCTACCTGGGCTGAAATCTGTAGGTATGCCTTCATACCTCATTTGTATGAGGATCAAGGTGCATGAAGTTCTACCATCGATCATGATAGTAGGGTTTTATGGATGCCACTCTTAGAGTGGGCTTACGTGTGTGTCAGTTGGTCCAGGCTTAGTTTGAAAACTGATTTTATGATTTTTCCGGATGAATTGGGCTTAGTTTGCCAAATGAACCGGGCTTAAAGCATGCAAGGTGTTAGATGGACTGGACATGATAGTTGATAAGATGTCGAACGGACCAGGCTTAATCGACGAAGTTTGAGTTTAGTGATTATAACCTCGTGCTTGTGATGTAGATGGATCGATTGTTATCGACCAAAGAGGTCGAGTCTTCTTCCAATAAAAGCTAAATTAGGGCGTGAGGACCCGTATTATAGTCTTATATACTAGTGTTAATTGATGAATTATTAATTAATCTAATTAATAATTCATCAACCAACTAATAGTTTTTTGCTAAGGAAGGTCAAAGTGTGATTGAAAGTCAAAAGGATTGACTTTTGAGAGCCAAGTTGAGCTTTAACTCAACTAAGAAAGAAGAGCAAAGTTGGAATTTATGGTCTTAGAATTGCAAAAAGTGAGAATGAGAGTTGTTGATGCTTGAGGAGCGCCCAATCAAGCAAGAAGAGGTGTTTTAAATGAGGGGGGAGTGTGGTATTTATAGGCAAGAAGGTGGTTGAGCTAAGGAAAATCGGCGCTGGCCACCTCTAAATCGACACTAATGATCCATGGATTTGCACTAATTGGGTGTCCCCGCGACGATCAGATTAGTCTTAGCCTGGGGTTGATAGGCGCCAACCATGGCCTTTTACCAAGATGCGCTTGCCCTTTAATCTTAGGGTTTTTTGAGGCCCAAATGATGTTCGATCAAGGTAATTCTTGTGTCGTTGGAATCATAGCTGAATTTTCTAGAGCTTGGTGCTAAAATCATGCTCAACAAGAGGCAGTAGATGTCTACAGTATCGAAGGGCCTCCATGACACCTAAAAATGGAAGCCAGAGCTGTAGGTGAGGAAAACCCAAGATAAATAAGAAAGAAATGTACCTCATTGATAGAAAATAGGCTGAAGTGCGCCTTGAGAAATGCCATGTCTTTCTCGCACTCCTAAGCTACATTGACCTTTCTCTATCGAGATGCAGTGGGGAACTAATCTAGTCTAGATACTTTCAGCACAGGTTGAGTAAACAGAAGATGTTCAAAGGCCCAAGCCTACACTAAAAGAAAAAGGAAGAAAAAAAAAGGTGTATGTATATATATATATATATATATATATATATATATATATATATATATATAAGTTAGTTAGTAGTTAGTTAGTTTTCCCGCCAACAAAAAATGTGACCCATTGAGAGATAATCCACTGCAAGAAATACTACACATATCCTTGTACATGGAACATATGATCGCACCAACCCAGTCGTACCTCCCATGGCAAGACAAGTCCTTGAAACTTTTGAGAATGTTAAGATTTATCTCATCTTTTATGGTTGTGACAGGTGAGACTGCTGATGAGCAACATGACAAGGGCATGAGCGTACTGAGATGCTCCCTCTCCATATTCATGTAGTGAGAGATTAAGAAGGGAAAAGCTCACCTTCTCGACAAGCCACTTTTGAGACATGTATAAGTCCTTTAGAGGAGGAACCACATCGATCCAGTGCTCCACTCAGGCTACCCCAATGAGTCACTAGTCATCATAAAACTCTAAGTTCTCTTCCCCAAAATGCATACCCATCAATGCAATTTTTGCAAGTCAATTCTTCGCAAGGAAAATAGAAGGTATCAATCAAATCTCACCATCACTCGACCAAGGCAACAATCAGGCCTCAATTGTAGATAGGTCTTCAGACTCATAGTAAGCTTCCCACCCAAACCTGAGGCCTCAAAGAGATCTTGGAAGAAGAGAAGTGTATTATAAGGTTTCCCAAAAAGAGTCCTTCCACCCCTTAGCTTGTTGGACCAAGTTGAATGTGTCTACAAAAAAAAAAAGGAAGCAGTTCAAGAATTAATTTCTAGAAAGGCATTGTACATGCGAAAGTTTATTTAGCACAGTTCCAAAATTAATTTCTAACCATGCATCCTACGCATGCAGAAGTTAATTCAACATAGTTTAAAATTAATTTCTAACTGAGCAATCTATACATACAAAAACTAATTCAGGGTAATATCAAAAGAAATTTGAGGGTGGAATCCTAAGGCCATAGGAAATTAAATCAGTAAGGCAATTACATGGAAGTAATGCAAAAACCATATGTGAGCCTCGAGTTCCCAATGCGAGTCCTTTGGAACTTCGCTATAGCTCCTGGACGCGCGACTCCTTGAAGAAGTGGCCATGGGAAATGAAAGCCTTGAACTTTAGAGAGAAATTAGAGAGATAAGGAAAGGTAAGACAAAATGGCAAATGCAAATGAAAGTGAGAGGCACACTTGCCTTATATAGCTCCTGGCCTACACCACTTAACTCCCAGTTTACAACCATCACTCGTATCAAATTATTTTGGACACTCCTAATGGGGGGCATCTGTGAACACCTATCTTTTACACTCGGATACTCAAGGCAAAGTTTAGGAACCACTCAAATCGAATTTGAACCAGACAAACCAAAATTAGTGCAAAATAGACAAGAAAATCATATTGAGTAAGCCATAATACAAAGATACCTAACAGGCCAAAATCAAAGTTGAAATGAACCCTAAACTAGTCAAATCAGTCAAAAAGGGCCAAACCAAAATAGAATCGCAATGCAGGAGGAACTGACCAGGCATGGTCGATAGCCAATTTCAACTAGCCATTGGCCACTCCGGCTAAACAAGACTGGTCATTGGCCACCTCTAACTAGCTGACTATGGCCGCCGGTCAATCGACCCTACCCGTCAGAGGGTCGAACACCCTTGTCAATCCACTAATATTGCAACATCTACACCCTCAATCCAACATTGCTAAAATTTGGATGCCCCAGTACCTCCTAAGCTTACAAATACCTCTGAAAAAATTTATTAAATATTCAACAACTTGCAAAAAGACTGGGAGCAATATAATGAACATATTTAAAGGTCTTTGCTCCTACAAGTCTTTTAGTCAAGTGTGGGATTTCACTTAAGTGAAAAACCACAATATTTTAAAGGTTATGATACCCATTTTTGAAGTCTAATAAGGATTCCTCAAGTTGAAATTTTGGACCCATGTTGGAACTCAAAATTGAAGCTTTGAGACAAAAAAAATTGTGTCTCCACAGCCACTGCGATATTGAAAAAGCATGCATCAAGAGATAGGCCACATGTCCCTTTTAATTTTTAATGCTTTAATTTAATTAGATTAATTAGGTTAGTTTAACTAAATCCCTATTTTAGTTTAACTTAATTTAAATGTTTAGTTTAGTTTATTTAATTAAATGCAAAGTTTATTTTAAGTAAATTCTTAGTTTAGTTTAATTTAATTTAATGCGTATTTAGAATTGATTAAGTTTAATGTTTAATTAGCTTAGATTTAAATGCATGATTATTTAGGCATAATTAAATTAGAATAATTTGCATGACCTCCTCTTAGAATTAATTAAGGATAGAATTAATTAATTAAGTACATAGTTAATTTTAATTAATCGCATAGGATTAATTAGATTAATTTAGCATTTAAATTATAGAATTGCATGATCATTTAGAATTTCTCAATTAGCATAGAAATAATTAATTAGACTCAATTAAATGTTTTATTATCTTAAAATTCATTATATGCATGATTAGGATTGGATTAAGACATGATTAATTTAGGACCTAATCATTTACATGATTAACTAAGATTTAATTTAAAGTGCATGATCACTTAGCTTAGGATTAGTTGATTGTTTATTTTTAATCTAGAAAATAAATAGTTAGACCTTTTGAATTCAATTGAATGCATGTTTAGCTTAGTTTTAAATAAATGCTTTAATATTTAGAGTGCATGTTAGTCTTTAAATCACATACTTTAGGTTAGATACTTTGAATTGTTTTCTTGAAATTAAGCATCATTTATTTACACTTAGTAAATAGTTTAGGAACCATACATATGCCTTAATACTTTATTAAGTATGACCTTAAGCACTTCATATTTATTGGATTTTGTTGTAATTGCCTTCAATGTGAGACTCTAAGCTTTTGAATAGCGTGAATATAACTTAGATGAATGGATAAGATTGCTTATCTCCTTTGCTTCGTTATGCATGCCCCTTTATCACTTTCTTCTTGAAACTTTTGGCAACAATAGCTGAATGAACCATCTTCACACTAAATAGGAGACTAAAACCTCTTTTTCAAAATCTTTTGCGGCTAAAGCCACTTTTTCATATTCATGGCGACTGAAGCCACATTTTCAATCAAATGGCTACTAGAGCCAACTTTCAATCAAAACACACACACACAACACACTTTTGCATAATTAAAAATCCCATTTCACAAAGGGAAGAACTACTTGGTTCTTATTCCTATTCAACGGGATAAGCAGACAGACTCAACTACTAAGACTCAGGTTGCGAACCGAAAATCCACAAAAATCTTTTTTTCCCTTTTCCTTTTGGTGCTTCATTTAGATTTATTTGTTTCACTCGAATTTATTTTTATTTGTTTCTTTCGATAAGGACACTTGTGATTGTCCTAGAATCCCAATAAAGGGCTAGAGGCAATACTCCTTTCAATGTGTTGCTTTTCTGTAATTTCGAGAAATATATGGTCATCCTAGAATCCCTTCAAAGGGGCTAGAGATGACATTCTCATTTAATTAGCTCATTTAAATATTACTTTTTAGTCTTTTATTAGGAGATATGTGGTCATTCTAGAATCCTCTGAATGAGGTTAGAAATGACATTCCCTTTTATTCTTTCATTCCAAGCCAGTAGCTCCTCCTGGCTTTCGGACAACTAGAGCACCGACAGATAGAGCGAAGAGTCCATAAGGAGAGGTCTTTAAGTGCTCGAACGAATGTGAGAGGAGTGAAGGCATTTGAGATCCGAAAACAGGGAAAGAAGCAAACGAAGAGAAGTGACCTACTCACTCAGGAAACAAAGGCAAGGGAAGCGTCAAGTTGTTGATTCTTATGAACCCGAAAAAGTCTGAGAAGAAGGTATAGCGTTCTCGTCTTAAGCCAAGACTTTTACTGCTAGGGTAGCTAGGCCAACTGCTAATAGATCAAATTCAGAGGGAGTGAACGCCATCTAATCCGAATGGGAAGTTTTCCGCAATCGATTCTTTCTCAACAACAACAAACGGTAGGCAAGAAGAAAGCTATTACGATCTTTGTTCTATGTTTATCGCTTTATTTATCGTTTACTTTAAATTGCTTTCTTATTCATTTAATGAAGCATTAACACTTAAGCTAATTAATTGATTATTTTAAAACCAAAAATCTAATCCCCAAATCCTCCTTGGTTTTGATGGTTAGTAATTTTTGTCCATTTGGTCAATGCTAGGAGCCAAATTAAGGTTTTCTTTAGGTTTTTCCCTCAAAATAAAAAATATAAGTGGCAACTCCCTTTTCATACCAAAAAAAAAAAAAACAATCAGATTAAATAGAATTTCTCATCGTGAGCCTAACTCAATATGAGCATTTCGATTCCCTTTTTTTAGCATATTGAACTAGGCGCAACACATTTTTCATTCATCATTATTATATGTTTTTATCAATGTTTAGACATAAATTTCAATCTTCTAAAACTAACATTTGCAAGTATATCATTTCACAATATAAGTAGAAGATTTAACTTGATTAATTGGTAATTTAAACATTCCATTACAAGCATAGCCCTTTCCTACAAACAATCGATTCTTGGACACAATTATTGTATCAGATTCTAAAACAGCCTTAACCTTTCTTACAAACTAACTATTAGAAATAAGATTTTTATTTTTTTCTCATTTCTGGTACATGTAAAATATCAACCAGCAGCAACTTCTTCCCAAAAGTGAAATCAAATTCAATAGTTCCCTTGCCCATCACTTTTGTAGTATCATGATTACCCATTGGAACCTCTTGTCCATTATTTGCATCTTCATAAGTCTTGAATAATGATTTGTTGTTGCATACATGGACTATGGCACTCGAATGTACCACCAATCATTTGTGCTTTTAGAAGTAATCATGTGAAGTTCAGTAACCATTCCAATATGTAAATCAGAAACCATTGCAACAAGGTCTTGAGTTTGTAACTCAACCACATTTGCTTTATTGGAAGTTTGAACAGAATTATTGTCTTTTTTTTGTTTGTTTCTTTAGACACTTGCACCACGTTTGTTGTGCCCTTTCTTATTGCAACTATTAGAATTTGATGGACCTGCGGCACCATGATAGTTTCTCGTGTTCTCATTTTTCTCATTTCCCTGAACACAATTGGCTTTTGTTATAGATTTAGAGACAACACATTTCATACGAATTCTAGTTTCCTCTTCAATTCATAGGAGTTTTTGAATTTGTTCAAGAGAAAAATTTTCTATAGTATGTAGTAGTTTCTTTCTATAATCATTCCAACTACGAGGAAGTTTTGCAATTATTCCTCATACTTTGCAATGATTCAAGAACAACTATCTTTGAATCTTTCAATTTAAAAACAAGGACCTGCAATTCATGGACTTGATCCATAACAGATACATTATCAACCATAAAAAATTCAAAATATTTCATAATAAGAAATTTATTTACACCTTTTTCTGTGTTGTATTTTTACTCCAGCAATCACCTTCCATATTTCCTTTGAAGATGAAACAGAAATGAACAAATCATAGAGCCTATTAGACAGATTGTTGAGAATATGACCACTACACAGCAACTCATCTTCCTCCCTCTTCTTATGTTCTGCCTTAATTTGATAATTATCTTCAGTGTTGGTGCAGCAAGATTAGGCAGATCAGGATTTAAGAGCAGTAAGCAGAAAGAGCATCTTGACCTGCGAACGAATAAAATGCGTCTTATCAAAGCAGTCTGTTTAACGAGCTCTTGACTCATGATAGAAATAGCTTTCGATTCCGTAACTAATTCCTGAAAATTTTTATGATAGTGGATATTTATTTGGTTTTGAGGCGTGAAAGAAAAGACTTTTTTTAAGAAATTAATTGCCCCCACTATGATTTTCTGATGTATAAAAAGCTGATCTGATTCAATACAAAATATTGCAAAATATTTTTATCTTTTATAAACCACATTCAAACAAGTTGTTACAACATCCGGTTCAGCAGTTGCTGCATGGTCCTTTGTCGGATAATGAGTATGGTACAAGACTTTTATCTCTAAAGGAAGTGATTGCAGGTGCACTCTCGTGAAAGTGTCTCCACATTTGCAGAACAGACAAAAGAAGCAGCTCATGCCTTTTCTAAGTTAGCTTTTTCCATTTTAAAAATAGCTATATGGATTGAAGAGGTCCCCTCTTTTGTTTTTCCCTTTACATTGAAGGATGTTGGTTTAGGGTTTAGGCTTTAGTGATTGAATAGGTTCCACATTTGTTTTTTCCCTCTTTTGTAGTTTGCGAAAAACAATTACTTTTTTTTAAAGAGAAAAACAACAACAATTACTTTATTTCTGTCTTTTTTTTTAAATATATCAATTTGTCCTAATATTTTACTTCTGTTGTACTATTAGGTTCTTTTGTCAATAAGAAAATCCAGAAATTAAAAGAGATATTAAAAAAAATTACAATAAGATCTTTATAATTTGAAAAATATAATTAGTCCATTCATATACTCTTAAAAATAAAAGGGGTATTTTTATTATTTAATGAAATACTTAATGGAAAAAAAAAGGTAAAAATTGGACGGAATTACCTTATAGTCTGACAAAAATAGATTATAAAAATATTTTAATCTATTTAAAAAGACATAAACGGACTAATTATATTTCGTAATCTACAAAAATTCTACTGTACTTTTCTTGAATAAAATTCAAATTTTCTTCTAGAACCAATGATTCTAATTTATTCAAATTCAAATTCAAATGACTATAAGGATAAGACTTGTCTGCTCTCCTTTATAAATCCGTCCATACATAAATCAATAATTAATTGCCACCTAGAAACACCCATCACAATTTAATATTTTTTATATTCCGTTTGTTTCTGAAAAATAATTTACCTTAAAAAAAATATTTTTCAAAGGCAAAGTTTTGCTTGAAAATATTTTTCAAATGACCTATTTTTCATTGTTTGGTTGCAATTTGAAAATTAATAGTATTAAAATTTTTACTCATAAGACCATAGAAAGAAAATACTAATAATACAAATTTCACATTTTAAAAATTTTATTATTAAATATGAAAATTAATGTAAAAAAAAATAGTAAATTATAAAAGTCGCCATGACTAGTGGTGGTCTGGTGGCCAGTGAATTATGATAGTTGCTACCGATGATTAATAAATTAACAAAATATAAATTTACAAAGTTACAATAAGCTTGTGAAAGTTGGAAAAATGTTTTACGCTTTTGAAAATGGGAAGTTGATTTCTTTGAAAATGACTTAATTTTCTTTTAATTAGAAAGTTATTTTCAAATTATGAAAAGTATTTTCTTACAAATTATTTTATGAAAATAAATTCTTTCTATATTTTATTAGCAATAGCATATGTTTGAAGGTCAAATAACATATATATATATATATATATAAAAGTTATTAACATCTTGTATTTGTTTTCTATTATTTAATCAATTAATATGTTTTAAAATTATCAAAATATAGGGTGTAACGAACTTCCTGAATTTTACTTCATTTGGGCCTCAACAGACTCAAGTAATAGATCAGGTGCCACAATCTAGGGAGAGCAAATGGTCGGTTGGGTTGAAACCAAACCTAACCAAACCGAATTCAAAAAATAAAAATCAAACTTTTTAATAACAAAACTGAACCAAACCAAAATTTATATATGAAGCAAATAAATCGAATCGAAAAAGCAAACGGTATCATCTCCATTTTTTTCAGATCATTGATCATACATATCCTAGACTAATTTTTAGGAAAATATCAAAATTATATTTTCTTGGATGAAGTTTACTTACCCAATTTTCATGCAAAAAGAAAAGTAAAAGTTTGCTTATGATTGCAATCAAAATGGAAAAAAAAAATTACTGTTGAAGACTAAGTCAAGCGGTAAAACATATTTGAGTTTAAGAAATTAATTTTTCAATAAAGTTAAAAGTGCCTTGTCTATAAAAAAAAAAAAAAAAAAAAAAAAAAAAAAGAAAGAAAAAATATCAAAACAGGGATATTCTCATATAAAAAATATACTGGGAATACTAGTGATAATAAAAAAAAAAGAAAAAAAAATTGATTAACTACTTAAATAATATAGTTGCTTAATGCCTTGAAAACAGAAGGGGAAAAAAAACGTTGGAGCTGTATGTAGTACTAAAGGAATGCAAAACAATCGCGGGAATCAAATCAAAAATCAAACCTATCTATTTCGATTCATCAATTTTTTCGTTTTGAACTGAATTTATAATTTAGTTCGAGTTAGTTTCATAAAAATTTAATAGTTGGATTTAAATCGAACAGATATATAAAAACAAATTAAAATCAGAGATTTAACTAGCTTAGTTTGAGTAAATTCAGTTCAGATGCTAATTTCAGTTTTGTTTATGGTCCAAAAATTTTGGTTTCAATTTTTTTAATCTTCCCTCAGTTCAATTCGAACCAAATAACCGTTTGCTCACCCTACGAAATATCTCCTTCCATTCCATATTTTCTTTTATATGAAAAATGTTTCACTTTTTCACCCATCAAAACAGGGCCTACACACAAAAAAGGTTCTTTTAGCAAAGCTATGTTCATTCTCTGATGGAAGAAAACCTAGCTTTTTCAACAGCCTTATATATAAACAATTCATTACTAGCGTCCAAGAGAAACCAAACAAGATTATCACTGTAGCTGCAGGATAAAAAACATCAGAAACTCCATTGGAACAGACAAACAAGTGGTGCTACCCTTGTAATTTTTCCCCAAACCCAAGGGTATCTTGGTCAACTTAATCACTTTTTTAACAACATAGGGCTGCTTCTTCCTCAATTATTCTAAGCATTTGGTGTACTGCCCCTGCTATGTCATCCACACATGAGAGTTGGCATTCTTCTTCAAGCTGCAGTGAGAATCTTCAAATTTTAGTTCTACACTCAATCATTATTTTCTAAAATTATGTTAAAAGTTCTTACATTTCCAAACATGGAAGACGCCAAAAATACTAAGAAGCAATATCTCATCACCTCCATATCACAATAATTGATGGCCATTAGAAAATCTACCATATCCCAAATTGTTGAATTATAAAAATTTATACATGAAATGCATAATGCATGATCTATCATGTCCTAAAATATTTATCAATTGGCAGAACACAACTTTAGTGAATCATAATAAAATAAGTAATGTAATGTAACATGTATATCGAAACCTAATATTATTACATATACTTGAGCTGTAAAATTTTTTATATATATAAATTTTTAAAGATGCTTATTATTGTTTAAAGATATTTTAAAAATGCTTAATAACACATAATTTTATAAAAGGAACACACACACAAACAATTACCTTGGCACTGATTGAGTAGAGAACCAATGGATCGGAAGAAGTGACATTGATATGAAGAATGGTAAGGTGAAGTGTTTGAAATCCAGTAATTAACATCAAGAGCTGTCTATGGCATTTTCTAGAAAGAATTCTAAGATTTGCGTGGGTTTCTACTAAAGTGACCTCAATGTCAGCTATTGCTGCTTTAGTCTTTGATGTATGCTTGTTAGGCATTTGAGACCAAGTGTATTGAGGGTACACAAAAAATTGTGAAAAAGGAGGAGTTGAAAACTTAGAGGCTGTGCTACTATCTTCATCGTTATGTCCTCTTAAACGATTTTGTAATTGCAGCTTTTTTGCTTCAAGAGATTGTAAGAGATGCTCCAACTGCTTCACAAACTCTATAGCACCACCTACTATGGAGGCATGGTCACCCTGAAATTGAAAAAAGTTGTTTACGATTTTCAGTAAAATGCATAATAGATAAGAAAAAAATTTTCGAGATGAAATACTAAATTTATGGCTTGGCCTCATCTGGTAACAATCTCTGCTTCCTTTTCCTGGGTTTTCCCCTCCCTTATATTATATATAATCCCATTTTATTTCTTCCAAAAACCTAACGAATCTTAGTTTTCAAAAGTCTTGAAAGCGGCAAAAATCCCTTTCTCCCTTAATATTCAAAAAATAAAAATAAAATTTGAAAGTTGCCAAAGTTGCATGGTAAGATGATGATGATGATTATAATTATTACTATTATTATTTTGTCTTAAAGTTTACTAATCAATGTTAAACGGATGTGATTAAAGAAAACAAACCCTTTGGACATAGGATTCAGGCATGAGAGATCTCAAAACAGCAAGATGTTCATTCATCTGTTTTCGCCTGTTCCTCTCAACAGCAATGTGAGTCATTCTTTGAGTCTCAGCTTCTTCTTTGTTCTTGCATACTCTTGGTTTTCTTCTTCTTTTCTTCCTTCCTTGAACACCCAAACTCTGCTTCCACTCTCCGGCATCCAGTTCCCTAAACCGCCTATCTTGGGCGGTTTGCGAACTACTATTCGAAGAAGTGCCATGGTTTTGAGGTCTCAAACTGGTCTCTAATAAGGGACTTGTCTCTAAAGAGTCATAACTATCGCTACATGGGGTTGCAGAGATAGTGTCATAGATAATGAAATTTAAGAACTCATTGGAAGATAGTGCTTCTAGGGTCATTTCCCTCAAGCTACAAAAACAGTGTTATCTGATATGTTTGCTAACTTCACCCTCTACAAGAAACTTATACTGCCCAAGTTGCACTTCATTAAAAAGTTGACAACCACTGCTTAATAGCGAAACCCAATTTCTTAAAATCTCGTTGTTTATCACGGGTACATTAAAAGGTTTAACGTATTTGTGTTAGACAGTGACACTCTTTGAACACTTTAAAAAATATGTTTGATTATTTTTTTTAATTTTATTAATACCGAATACTTTTAAAATACTTCAAAAGATACCTCTTGAACACTTTAAAGGCACTTATAAAATTTTTGTAAATTTTTTTAAGGGCACTTATAAAATTTTTGTAAATCTTTTAGATAGATTTGTTATTAAAAATTTTAAATTGAGGGCATAAATATAAATTAGATAAATTTATATACTTAAAATAAAAAAAATTACAACATATATATAAGAAGAAAAAGACCCTAAATCATTATATGAAGTTTATAATTTTATTGCTAAATTTAAACACAGGTTCATTGAAAATGTTGAAGATCAATTCCAAAATGTGCTCAAAATTTGGTTTTCATTCATAGTAATCTTCAACTTTTTATCAAGAAGAAGTCCATAATATTATATTGAATAAATAAAAATATGGGACATTATAGAAAATCAATTTGATTCTTTTGAAGATATTGAAATTTTGAAAATTGTCAATTTATCTTTAGATGAGCTAGAGATGGAGGCGATGATCTTTAATAATGATGTTATTATTAAGGACTTAAATAATATTGTTGAAGTAGAAAATTAAGTATTTTTTATTTTAAGTTTATGACTTATCATGGACAGTTATTTATATATTTAATTTTATAACATATTATATTTTCTAGTATAACGTGTGTCGTATCCTATTTTTTTGAAAATTTATGTGTTCCGTGTCTGTGTCTTGTCGTATCTTATGTCCCATGTCCGAGTCCATGCAATCAATTTGGTGTAAATAAACTTAAAACATGTAATTTATTTATAAATAAATTTTAAATGGTATTAAAATGCAAATAAATTTTTCACGTTTGTAATAAATTTTAGAATTAAAAATTCATTTTCTAAGTAATTTCTGAAATATATTTGATATAATAATTTCAGAAGACAGAAGGATATAAATAGTTTGTCATACAATTTCGGGTTATTTGTATTTATAAAATTTATTTGCAAATTTCATTATCTTAGTAGAATTTGATTTAATTATATTGAAATTTCATAGAATTAAATTTGCAGAATTAAAATCTTCACTTTTTTTTTTCTTTTTCCATTCCATATACTCAAATTTGAATTTATAAATCAAACTTTGGGAATTCATTGATTCCAAATAGGAATACGGATTGTTTGGTTTACTAAGTAGAATAGGAAAACCGCAAATAGAATATATAGTTACCATATGGAATAGAATATTTATGATTTTCTTTATAAAAATGAATTATTGCCCATTTAATTGCTTAACCAAAAATCTAGATTGTAAAATTATAATTCTATAAAGTAATCATTTTGTATTAAAATTTGAACAGAAAGTATGAATAGTTTTTCTATATGAAAATTAACCCTTAATTTGAAAATGAAATATATTAAAGTTAATCAAATGTAGTTTGTTTGGTCTTTTTACTTATATTAAGAGTAAAAGGTTTTAAATTTGAGTTCTCACGATTCGAATTTTTTCACCAATTTGATGAGGGTAAGAGAGAGCTACTACATTGTGTTGACCCACAATATTATTTCAGTCCATTGGACCTCCTTATAAATAAAAAAAAAAAGATAAATTAAAACAGAAGACAAATGATTATTAAAGTATTGGAAATCATTTCATTTTAATTCAATGTATAATTGGACCCGTAATATGTAAATATCTTGATAATTTATTTCAGTGTCCTAAATTTATATTAGTTCTATTTGGTTGTAAATAAATAAATATAATTAGAAATAAAAAATAATTGAATTCATTATATGTACTTACAAATATTTAGTTTTGAATAAAAATCAAACTCTTAACTATTTTATTTCTATCCTATTACATATTAGTCCAAAACCAAACAAGGCATATGTGCATGAGAGAGAGAGAGAGTGAGGGTAAAAATGTAGAGTAAATATAGTAAAAGAGAGAAAGATAAGGTGCACGTGAGAGGGAACAGAAAAGGTTCTGTGCTTTTCTGCTTATAAAAGTGACCAAAAAGAAAAAGAAGACAGTTTCTCTCTCTGATACGCGTATTAGGGTTTGGTTCCCAATTTGATAGATAGCGTCAACGCTCGCTGGCACAGTTTCCGCAATGGAGAGACAGAGAGAGAGGAGAGTGAGGGACCCAAAATCCATATAGAAATATGCATACAAACAACACTAGCAGCTGTGTAAAAGCTACTACTCACATTCAAATCTGTGTTGGTTTCGCAGCAAATGACTGGCTCTGCGCGTTGCTCATTTACCCCTTTGATTCTCATCTTCATTATTTAGAGACAAAAGGGAAGCTTTTCTTTTACATGTGATTGACAACCCATGTCGCCCTATGCATCTCATGCTTTGTCTCTTTTGTAGACGTTGATTTTATCTTTAATCTTAGCCCTTCATCTTGCTACTTGCCAATCCAGTGGTCGACACCTTTAAAGATCCATAGCATGTTATAATGGCGGAACACATAATTTAGCTATTCACCCTTGACAAAAAATCTTATAGCACCCTAAACTTCACTTTTTGTAACAATTTCACACTTTGTTATTTTAAAAACGGTAAATTTGTAAGGTTAAGGTTTTTTAGCTTTTATGTTTAAAACACTACTCTGATATGTAATTAATATAACTTTTTAAATAATAATTTTATATTTTTAATTTTTCAATTAATATTTAATTGATCTAATTTTATAAGTTAAAATAATAAATTCAAATAAAGATTTTAACATGTATAATTTTATAAATTCAAGTACTCAATAGATTGAAATAAAAGTTGATGGTGCCACAGATTTTTTTTTTTGAATAGTATAAGATGAATTAATGCATTGAGCCTAATATAATTATGGATCCAGTAGATAGGGCATTCCATTCTGTTGAAACCGAATCAACCCAAAATTTTCCAAACCAAAATCTAACCCTATCAAATTTTATTTTATACTGGTTTAATTCAATCAATTTAAGAGTTTAATTGATTTTTTTGACTTATTTTTTTGTCAATGAAAAAAGATTCAGTTTTTTATTTTCCTATTATAACCAAAAAAGTACCAAATAAGTAAAAATCTGAACTGATTTGGTTTGGTTAGTTAAGTAGAACTCTTCTTAACCCGATGAGGAAATGATTTTGTTTAACCTGTTTTTTCAGATTAAAACGCTGATCGTAAACCTTAAGGTAGTTGCTCAGCTCTCCCTTGATCAGTAGGCAATTATTGTAATGTATAATTGTCGAAACAATCTCATTGGAGACAATTAGATAATTACAGCCAAAGATTTTAATGTATGGAGGTGATGGTAGTGTAGTAGAGTTGTTGCACGCACCAAAGGGCTTGAAAAGTAAACCGTGCAGGGAACAATGCTCTACTTAAGATCGAACTAGAAAAATTTTCGAAGCACAAATGTTTGATTTGGGTGTAATCAACTTTATAATAGAATTATTGTTACGTTACCGGATTAATCGCGAGGTTGGATAATTTTAGTTTATACTGTAATATATTAGGGACTCTAATTGTATTCCCCAATACATAAAACACTGGAGTATCCATTACCAGAGATCATCACCGATCAGACATGAATATCTACCCGATTGGATCATTTGATCTTCTCTATCTATTACATTAAATAAATAATTTATTACATTAAGACTATGTTTGCTTGGATATAATATAATGAAATGAAATGTAATTAAGATTTCTTTATTTAGTAATATAATTGATAAAATTTATGAAATGTAATTATCATTTCATTTTCATATTTATTTGTAAATATGTAATGTAGTGTAATTAAAATATTATCACCACCAATTATACTGCCACCACCATAACCACCACCACCACCTCAAACACCACTTTACTGCTACCACCACCACCACCACGTCATTATTAATATAAAAAAAATATCTGAACTAAAAAATATTTATTATATTAAATTATTAAAGATCATTTAAATTTATAAATTTATTTAAACTAAAAAAATTAAAAAAGATAAGCAAAATAAAAATATAATTCAAGGATAATCATTCGATCAATTTAAGTAAAATTTTTAATTGAGATAAATTAATCAAAATTATTTTACTTAATTGAACTAATTTTTTAGCTGAATGTAACCAAACCATTTTGATTTAATTAATTTTGATTCTTGACGGAATCAAAGTTAAAGAAAATAAAAACTTAATTAATTGATAAAATTGAACTGAATTTATGACTAACCAATTTTAACCGAAATAAAAATTAACTAAAGTTATTTTTTACTGCTTAATCAAAATAAAAATAAAAATCTTTTTAATTTTAATTTTATTATCTACTTAACCAAAATAATGTAGTTTTGAGAGTCGATTAATTTGAGTAATTCAGTTAAATTAATTTTTAATCGATCATCAAAATTTTAATTTTCTTTAATCGAATATTTATTCATCAAACTAAATTAGCCAAATTAACCGAATTAATCAAATTAATCAAATTGACCAAACCCAATGCTCACCCCTGATATAATATAGCAAAATAAAAGTTAATTAAGTCACTATAAATTAATTTTTTCATATATTTTTATTGAATAAATTAAATTACAATATAAAAGGATATTATAATCTTTTGAGTGATTTTACATTCTATTCTTCCCATTTCTATAATAAAATACAATTTTTATTTTGTATTGCATGTTAAACAGGAAAATATAATTTTTTTTTTATGTGGTAGTGGTGGTGGTTGCAGTGATCGTTGTAGAGTGATTGAGGTGGTAGTGGTAGCAATGCAAAGTGATGGTTGTGGTGGTGATGATGTTGGTAGAGCGCTAGTGGTGATGATGGTGGTGGGACGGCAATAGTGGTGGTGGTTGTAGAGCATTGGTGGTGGTGGTGGTGATGGTGATAGAGCGTTGGTGGTGATGGAAGTGGAGCGATGGTGAGGTGGTGGTGTTGTGGTGGAGCAGCGATAGTGGTGAGAGTAGTGGTGGTTGAGGTTGAGGAGCGATGGTGGTTGAAGTGGTGGAGCAGTGGTAGTGGTTGTGATGGCAATGAGGCTAGTAGAGTGGTGGTAGTGGTTGAGGTAGTGATGGTTGTTGAGGTGGTGGTGGTGGTGGAAGTTGTATAGTGGTAGTGATGATAGTAGTGACGGAGCGATAGTGTTGATGAGCAGTAGTGGTGGTGGTAGTAGTTAAGCAGTGGTAATGCTGGTGGCATTGTGGTGATGGAGCGGTAGTGGTGGTTGTGGTGCTGAGGGTAGTAGTGTTAAATAGTAAAATTTTTAATGGGGTAACATGATAAAATTGGTATTTAATGTACTCGATGTAATGAGCAATACATGTGTTTTTTAACGTAATGAACATTTCATTAAATTAAATAATAAAAATTACACATGTATTTTTAATTACATTACATTTTCCAAAAAAAAAAAAAAATTAATCAAACAATGTAATCAGTCATATAATGTTATCTCAATTCCATTACATGATTGATTATATCGTACCAAACATGGCCTAAGCAGATGTAATACCAAACACTTTCCATCAAACCACTTTCTTTGACACCCTAACAAGCTCTAGTCAAAATTTTACCCTTCACTACCTAATGCCATCACCTCCACTTGCCTGAATTAAATCTTTCACTAGCAAAGTGCTAATTACATCATATATTTACTAACAAAAATGAAAAAAAAAGGAAGAGTGATCACATTTCATAAAAATTTTCAATTACATGACCAAACTCATTACAATACATTTTTAATTTCATAATATTTTTTATTATAACGGATTGCATTGTATTAATCCAACCAGATATAGCCTTATTAAAGATTCAATATTTTGTTGAATTATCAGATAATTAACCAAATGCCAATATTATTACAGGCTAACCTGAGTACAAATTAACAAATACAATTAAATTTTTATTTTCTGTATTTTGTGACAAATTTAGATATGTATATGCAAAATATGTCGATGTAGAGGTAACGTATATCTGAATGCGAGAGATTACAAACAGTGGGAACTGTTACCTTATCTGTTGAGGAGGACTGATGTTGGGTGGTCCAAGCTGTCAGACACTGCAGAGAATCCATGTGACCGTCAGCTTGTCCGACAAAGCAGCTTCTTGTAATCTTCACAATTCAACTCTCAACTCATTTTCTATTTCTCTTCTCCCTAATACTAATTGGTTTGTTCACACCTCTGCAGGCTTCATTTCGCTGTATTGGTTAACAGAACTATGTTTCTAATGCAGCAAAAGGATGTAGAAAGGACAAGCATGGATGCTAAATTAAAATATAATTTATATATGGAATTTTGGCTTATAAGGAAGCTTATCGGCTCAGGACAATGATAAAATGCTGTTACATGCATTGGTAACATAATGTCGAGAGAATTATGGCAATTTCATCTCCAACTTTTGTAATTAGTTATAATTTCACTCTAAATTGATTTTTGTATTATGGACAATCTTAACTTATCAACTTAGCTATAATCGCACCTTAATTTGATTTAATACCCAATTCATTATTTTTATATTTTAAAATTGATTAAATTTTAAAATTAAATATTCAATCTTGATTTTATTTATTTATTATATAAATACTTGGGTTTGATTTTATTATCTATTGTTTAAATAATTGGTATGGAGTTCATTTTTTATATTATTTTAATCAAAGTTCCGACCTTAGTTTATTTTTAGGATGCAAGTACAGTAAATTGATAAATTCAAGGTATTATAATTCACTTTTGGGGTGCAATTGCACCTTAAAAGAAAAAGAAAAGTATGGTATAATTCAACTAGATTGATAAGTTTATGGTGTCCAAGGTATAAAAGTCAATTTAGAGTGAAATTACAACTATTTAAAAAGCTCGAGGTGAAATTGAAGGTTATGCCTAATATTATAATATGCTTTATATTAAAAGGATGAGATGGGCTTGCCTAAATCAGGTCTATAGATCCACTTATGGATCAATTAATGAAATATTTTTTTATTAAAATGAGGTTACTTCTTACCATACATTAGAAAAAAAAAAGATAAATATATTTTCACTGGATGGTCCATAATTGGCCATAAACCTGGTTTAAACAAGTCTATTATCAAAAAAATATAATTACATAAAAAAGAATTGACTTATCTAGACTAGGTCTATGTGTCCATTCATGGATCGAACCAATGAAAAATAATTTTTGGATAAAACATATTTGGGTCCCTAAATTATATCGTAATTAACACTTTCATCCTCATCTACTTTTAAGAATTACTATGATGCAACGTCTATAATTTTTTCTACAAACTTACTCATCAAGTTTTTCTATCTAAAAGGTAAGTATTTTCTATTGAAAAAATGAGCATACTCCATTCAAAAATGTGTCTACTTAATGGTAAACAACTGACTTTTTTAGATAGAAGAACCCAATAGTTGAATGTCATAATAATTTTTCAAAATAGAGGAACAAAATTAATTACTTATGATATGATTTAGGGATCCAAGTGTAATTTTGTCATAATTTTTTTTATTAAATGTGGGTATTCTTAACCATTCATTGAAAAAAAGAATAAAGTGAAGAAAATTTTTAGAAAATCTTTATTTTGATCGGTTTAGTATATGGATGAGCCTATAGATCGAGTCTGCATAAGTCTAATTCAAAATTAAATAGTTGCATATATAAATTGCCTTCAAACATATAAATATATAAAAGATGTGGCTAGTTTTTGAAGTTCTTTGACATCAACCACAAGTGGAAAGCATCAAACTTTAACTTTGACCCTTGAGAAATTCTAATTATCTCAACAAATTGTATTGATCAAACTTTTTATACAAAAGGTAGTACCTCAATCTATTTTAATATTCATATGAGATTTTTTATGTTTTGAATATCCGGAGCATATTTATAGGTGCATTTTATAATTGTTTTTGCATTTGGATTATGTTACATCTTTGAAAAATTGTTTCTAAATACTAAGTAATCTTTGTTGATCCTTAAAAACAAGTGGGTTGTGGTTTTGTTTACAACTCCAATTCCATAATTCAAATGATTTTGAGATTTATACACAAACTAGCTAACATTTTTGTTGACACTAATTTCAGCACAAGGTCATTGAAATAGTCCTGGCTTTAGGTTTCAAGGCACAATAGGCTTAACCTAAGGTGCCATGGATTCCACCCATAGTACAGAGATGTAGAAAATTCCATCACAATTCCAATGCATCAAGAATAAGCTCAATTATACATTATTTGGGTCTCAACTTGGCATTCGAAAGTGAAACAACGTGAAAATTAGACCAGATCGCCTAGGTATTAAGGAACCTCAAAATGACACTGGCCAGACCCAAAAAGGTACCGACTAGGCAGACAAAAGCCACCTTAAATGGTAGCAGTACTCAGGTGACTAGAACTGATGAAGAGCCAACCAGCATTAGCCAGTGTCAACTAGCAACCTATAAATTGGCACCCCCCTCATTTTTCACACCCGTTGTTGCTTGATTGAATGATTCTCAAGCATCAATGACTATTTCTCTCTCAAACACGATTCTAATGCAAAATAGTTTGAATTTGCTCTTTTTTCTTACTTGAGCTAAAGCCCAATTTTGTTCTCAAAAGTCGATCCTTTCGACTTTATATATTATTAAGGACTTAATTGGGCTCTCGTGCCCATCCTTAGCATCATTTTGGAGCAAGACTCAATCTCCTTGTTTGAGAAGTTGAATCGTGGAATTTTAAAGCCGCATGCATGGGCAACCTGACCACCCGACCCCGACCAGACCTAGGGTATAATCACTAAACTCAAACTTTATCAATTAAAGTCGAGACCGTCCAACACCTGATATTTGTCAAGCCTCGCCCATCCAACACCCAAGGCATGCAAACCCTAGTCCATCTAGCACCCTTCAAGCCCATTCTAAGAATGGCAAAATCCTACCATGTGCCCTGATCCTCATACAAATGAGGTGCTAAGGCATACATACGAATTTCAGCAAAGATAAGGCCCTCGACTGAATAGACTGGTCAAGATTTAGGGGAATTTGTTGCACGACCTATAATCCTTGATGAATAAGGCTAGACTCAGGCTCCCCTCTAAATTATACACTTTTCAATTATTTATGTTGTTAGTGTTCGTCTATAATTGTCATGCATTATAAGTATATTCATGCATATATAACTATCATTCACGCAAATGATATTTTGATTTCTTGATTAGACCCCAAACCGTTGATTCAAATTGAAAGAAGCTGAAAACCTAGTCCTTGAACTCAATAATTCGAGGCTGGTGCATTTTATCCTTATGGAAAACTAAAATCGAGTCAATCACAGGGTTTTTTCCTTAATAGTTTCCTTGAAAATAGAAAAAAGTTAAGGTGGTGAATTTAAACACATCACACACCGTCAAAGTGCTCTAAAGAGCCAACCGAACCACATAAATGCTAAACCGAGCCATAATCAAAGAAAAGGAATCATAAGGAGTTCCTACCACTTGCTATGAAGAACCGACCAATGGGTCTGTCTGGTTAGATTTTGTCCTGCAGATCTTTCTCATGGTGCTCAGGAGGGGACTCAGAATCCTATTAAAAGATTTATTTGATATTTCTCTAAAAGAAATTGATGTGAGATGGTAAACGTCCCAAAATGAATGGTACTCTGGCCGCTTGCATTGAGGTCAAGGACAACTTGCTTTCTAACTGAGTATTCAAGTCGATGATAGTAAGCCATAGTTTTAGGTTGTTGTGTAACGGACTATTTTTCAGTGTCTTTTTTAGTGTCAGTAATGGTGATTTATCGGTCTGTGAATAGTATCATCGATCCGGAACATGGTATTATTTCGTCCGGGAAAAAATTACTGCATGTGTCTAATATGTTATTTAATATTTTTGGAGCATGTTTGCATAATTTAGATGGGTAGAAAATATTTTATGAATATTTTTGGAGAATTCCAGCAACTAATGAATATTATTTTTAGTGTGGTATATTAAGAAATAATTGAGAAATTATTTTTGAGGAGTTAATTTAATTAATTTGTGGAGTTAAATAATATTTGAAAAAGAGTTATTTGAAGAATATTTAGAGCCATTAGATTAGAATACCTTGACTTGATCTTAGCTATACACTTATCAAATTTTGGTGAATTAGCAACATTTGCTTTGTTGACTTGATCAACAAAGCTTATCAACACATCTTCTCTTCTTCTCTTTTTCTTCTCCAACGCCACATCTCCTTCTTCTTTCTCTTCCTCCATTTTCTTTCATTTTCCTACTTCAAAATCTCACCAAATCACTTAGTTTAAGCCTTAAAATAGCAAGTAAACACCAAGACTCAAGCTTAGAAGTAAGAGTTTGAAGTTTTAA
>CANUEP010233753.1:0-10626 GCA_947857235.1 Jatropha podagrica
ATGAAATATTAAGTTTAAGGTAATTCCGGTTAAAAATAAATATTTGGTAAAATTGCTAATGAATTATTATTATTGTTGGTGTTAAATTATAATTTGGAGTATAAATATATTTTGTGGTGAAATAAATGAAATTGATATCTAGACTAGATAAAAAATAAGTGAATAAATTAATTGCTGGTAAATAGTAATGTTATATAGTCAATTAATAGAAATTTAGTCAGAAGAATAAAATAAACAGATAGATTTATTAAATTAATATTCTTAATTAAGAGAGTCATTATCTAATTATATTTTTCTCATTATACATGTTTCTTAGATGGATCAAGTTCCTCTACTTCTCCTCCAAATCAGAACCCAGGACAGATTTGAATTTATTCTGCAGTCATTGTAAGTAGTAATAAATGGTGCACACCATCCTGCATATATGCATTTCATATGCATACTGTATACTCTTTATATTATTTAAATAATCATGAATTATTTCTTATTTTTATTGCTACATTGATATCCTTTATTTTTCAAATATAATATTTCAATTCTATAATCTTAGTTTTTGATATATAATATTTCGGTTCTATAAATTTATACAATTTTCGCCCTTGATTACATTTATATGTTGCATTTATTGTATTGAATATAATTGTGAATAATTGCGATGTGAAATAATGTGCTTTTGTATCTGGATAGAAATTGGGACAACGTGTGTCACTATGGGTTAGTGGGCCAGGTATGGGGATCGACTCCCCGTTATATATATATTATTATAATGAAAATTGGCCGGGGGCCAATACGTGGATTTGTGACTTCACTAATCAATTTTCATATGTTGTGAATATTTGAATATGATTTGTTTGAAGATGCTGATGTATAACACGTGCTTGTGAAGTATGTCCATTTATTATATTGTGAAAGCATACTGCTTGAATGTGTGAGTTTACATTATTTATTATTATTTACTGAGTTTAGTGAAACTCATCCCCTTTCCATAAACATTTTTCAGGAAATAAAAGTACCGTTAGTTTATAAGACTCTGCTTCTTTTTTCGTAAAGATTCGAACATGTTAGTATGAATTATCTGTTAATATTTGTAATTTTTCGTACATTTTATTTAACTTCCCAGTTAGGATGTTTAGTTAATATTTGGTTATATAAAAAAAATTATCATGTGATTATAAATAAATTGTGGAGTGTTCTTTTTGAATATTTAGAGACTATATGATAGGAATAGTTTGATCATATTATAACAAATAAATATTTACATGAGAATATATTTTTATTAAATGGATATGAGCCCGAGCCGTGAATAATATTTAATATTAAAGTTAGATAAAAAATGTTAACTCTGATTAATTTATGAATAATGTCATAATATGAGCTTACTATTCTGTTAGTCAAATAATAATAGAAATGAGTTTTAATAGTTTAGGCTTACTACGGATCTCAGGGGCCTTAAGTTTACCTAGGTCCTAGTGCCGGTCCGGCCTATGATTTTTGATCGTGACATTAATTTAAAAAATTATTATTTATTTAAAACACTTAACTATATTTATATTTGAATATTTAAATTTTTTTTAGTTTGAGTTGTTTAATTTTTTATCTATTTATTTATACTAATTTTTATTACTATCATCTTTATAGATGAAATACTTTTTGTATGTTTTCAAGTTTATAATTCTACAAAAATAATTCAATTAATATTTATTGTCTAGAACTTCTATATTTTATATATTAATGCTATTTTAATATATATATATATATATATATATATATATATATATTATTTATCTTATTATTTCTCCGAAATAATAAGATTTATTTCTTTTATAAATATTTATTTTTATATAAACAATAAAAAAGTAACTTTTATAAATATTTATTCCTTATATTTCATAGGAATTTCACTATTATAAAATCTGAATTTACTTGTTTACTTACAAGCGAGCTAAAATAAATATGTTCCTCTTGATAGGTCCCAATGGACCATGACTTGTCCTAACCACTGGTGCCAATATATATATATATATATATATATATATATATATATATAATGCTCAGGCACAAAAAGCACTATGAAAATCAGAAATAGCATATGATACCCATACCCACCTTCACATGATTTTATTCTTAAAATCATCCTTCTTTTGTCGATCACCCATTAGTCCTTTGACTAATATATAAACTCGCTCCCAAATGTCATGCGTCATTAATTAATGTTTCATGCAGCCATGAATTCTTCAACCAAAAAGCTTAGTCACTTCTCCATCAAGTCTCTCGCAAACCCTTTCATCTGTAACCCGTTCATGCTCTCGTGTTAAGTTATACGGACACTTTAAAGCGTTCAATGTATACGAATTGTATTCACGTGGAACATTTGACACTTTTTGAAAAATATTTCGGATGCTGTGTCGCACACTTTAGAAAACGTGTCATATTATTTATATTATTTTATTAATTTTAAACACTTTAAAAACACATTTAAAATGCATTGAGGACACTTATTGATATTTTAAAGGCTTTTAAATTTTATTATTCTTTTTAAAAAAAAAATCGGTAATATTATATTAAGCAAACTGAAATATAGAATATCATCGTAGAGTAATTTGATCCCCTTTAAAAAATATTGAAATTCTTAAAGTTGTCAATTTATTTCTAAATAAATTAAAAAGTCTATGATTTTCAATGACAAGATTTAACTGATTATATTAAAATAAAAAATTATATATATATTTTTAGTTTATATTTATTATTATAAATAATTATTTACTTATTTGAATTATTAATAAATTATACTTATTTAATGCACGTTTCAGCGTCCTACTTTAAAAAAATTGTCATGTCTCTTGTTCGTCGTGTCATATCCTGTATCTGGTATCTGTGCTTCCAAGTGATTTGTAACCTGTACAAAAGAGATGAGCACGGTTCGGTTTCGGACAAAGCAAAAAGACCATTTTTGACGCTGAAATTTGCAACGTTGGAATGGTGGTCATACATAAGGGCAAATTCAAAAAAATTTTAACCTCAAAACAGTAAAAAAATTATTTTCCTTGATTTGACCCCCTTATTTTTTAAAAATTTTCTTCTAGTCCCGTCTAGTTTTAGAGTCTAGCTTTGCCCTTGGTCATGCTGAGTGCGGACTACAAAAGCCAAATCCATCAAACCACATATATGAACCGCACTTCGAAAACCATTAATAAGCCAAGCTCATCTTATCTCCATGACATACAATAAATGTTAAAATCCCCATCCACTACCCATGAAAGACTTGAACAGTGTTGTAAATTTTCTTTTATACGATGCCGTTCTGGAATTCCGTAGAAACCAACCAGTACAACGAAACGTTGGTACACCTTGAAGCTGCACCTTTGGATTCAAAATTAAAAATTCATTTGAGATGATAAACAGTCTCATCTAGCAACTTCATACTCTTTAAAAAAAAATTATTAGAAAAAATAAATAAAAAGTCTAATCAATAATATTTGAAATGAAAAACAATTTAATCACTATAAATATTAGTACGAAATTCATTTTAATAAAATTTGAACCAAATTAATTTAATTTCATGAAATTCAATTCATAAAATTTAAATTCATATATTTTTTTTTTTCATTCAAAACACAATTTTCAATTTCCAAATGGATTCTACAAAATTATAAAATTCATTTGTTCCAATTGGACTCTAAAGCTTAGTTTTATTATTGTTATTTATCCACAACTCAAATTAGTCATCCCCTCGAGATCTCCATAGTCATCCCTCAGTAGATATTATATACTCCCTCCTGGAATGTTTGAGGAAAGGAATTTGAAGGAAAATAAGTTTTGTTCTGAAAAAATAAAAAATACAATTAATAAAAAAAAAAAAATTCTCACTGTAGAAATCGTGGTTACAAAGAAACCGGCCGTGTTATCTTTCTCTTACCCTAAAAACTAGTTAATGGAGCTTTATAACCTAACTCTATCCCAGCTAAATGTTCAGATACATCCACTTAAAAAGGACCCATATCGCATTCTTGGCAAAAACAAGAAGACATATGTATATATTACGTTAATGGTGCTGCTGTATGGAGATTATGACTGTGCTTTCTGAAATTTAAATTTGTGAGTCGCTATTCTGAATTGGCAGGGAAGCGCACCTATCTTCAGTGGCCTGAGAGCTCAAAATTTTCCTAAGGGAGCGATATTGCAGACGAACATTCTCACCACTTTCAATAATTTTAAGCAAGTACCTGCAAGAACACGAATCATCAATTGACTTCCACATGTGACATGATAACACAAATGCAAGAAACTGCCTGATTCAACACTTCTCAAAATCGGTGACCGATGGTGGCAAGATCACAGCTCAAAATTCACAATCTCTCCATTTTTAAAATGTGTTTCCTTAGATGATAACTCTTTTATGTGTATTGTGATGCTATCAAAAGCCTACTGTCTAAAACACACTAAAATTGAGACATTGTGTTTAGAAATACAACTGCATTCTTGCACTATTTAAATTAGGTTATATTATATCTCATTATTGGCAATAGCTTCTTGTTTAACAAGGGTAAGAGAAAGCCCCTAAGCTCACCAGCCATTGAGACATTGTGAGGTGATAATTGCTTCCTTTCCAACAAACTTTTCTGGAGTCCTCCTGTTTCCCTGTATGATTCAGTATGCCCTTCAAATTTCTCAACTAATTGAGTAGCAGCAGCCACAAACAACAGAATATAGCCAGAGTGTTAAAAAGACCTTAATAACTACTTTCTCATTGACAGAAAAAGGATACTGCACCCCCTTATGTAATCCATCATCAGCAGCAATATCTCCATTCTCCTAAAGACAAAACAATAATAATTATAATAAAAATCTTCCTCTTCTTATCAGTCAAGAGCTTCAACACACACAAATTTATGATGAAGTATATCGACGTACTTCTTTTTGGCAAGACTCACACTTTCTTTGAATTGAAAGTTTACCAGAAAACTGCCTTTTATTCTTACAAGTGTTGCTATTATTATTAGTTCCCATTTCTTCTCCAAGTACAGTAACCCTCATAATAAAAATATATAAAAGCCAATGTTTAGAACCCATTTCGTAATAAACAGAAAATATGCCAAAACTTTTCCATGCACAACTTATGGAACAGTTTAAAAAGAGCACTATTTACAAATCTCATCTTATGATTCTCAAGGAAAACAAGAAAGTAAACAGAACTGAAAACCATACTGCCTTCTGGTTACCATAAATGGGGCACCATCTTCTATTAAATGCCAGCAATCTAGCATGTCCATCTCAGGAACACAAGAAAAGCCTCATCACAAAAACTGGGAAAGACCAATTACTGTTAGAAGCTTCTGTGATTCAAAGCAATATTAAACGGTAGGGACAACCACAGTTCCAGAACTGCTTTTAGGCAGTTTCTAAGATGGTTTTGGAAACGCTAATTTCAGTTCTGTTCCGATTTGAAACTGAAATTAGATAATCTATTTCAAATTTTCTGAAATTTTCTTTTAGATTTGTCGCTTAAATAAATAATAATAATAAATATTATAATTGAAAAACACTAAACCAACTTAATAAAAACTCTTAAAATTTATTTTAAAAAAATAAAACAAACCAATAAATTGTGAGTTTCTTTAAAAACATTTTTTTCATAGTTTCAAATCAGAACCACCAGTTCCAGTTTCACAAAATGAAACACCTAAACCGAAGTACATGGTTTCAGTTACATTTTGGAACCAGGAACTGTTATTCATGATTTAGTGCTGGTTTTGAACGGTTTGGTTTCGATTCGGTTCCATTCTGAAACTGAGCCGTGGTTATCCCCAGTAAACAGGCTCAAAACACGGTTACAGACATGGCCATTGCAATGAATTAATGAAGAACCCGTTAAATTACTGGAGTTTGGAAGTTCTATTATTGAGAACTTTTTTCAAGAAAGTTCTATTTTAGGGTTTCTAGCAAAAATAGCTCACAAATCTCAAGAAATGTTTAACCTTTTAGTCATATGCTTGCAAATTTGAGCAGTAGATGCAATATTAGTAACATTAAAATAAAAAAAATAAATAAACATATCATGTCTAAGACAGTCATGACCTTTATGCAATACCCATGATAATCAAGGGTGAAGCTAAAAAAACATATATTAAGGGGCCAAATGGTTAAAGCTTTATCCAAAAAAATCCCACATCCAAGGTTTAGATCCCATTACATGCAAAGCAAATTTATTTTTTATTTTTTAAAAAAAACCCAAAAAAAAAAAAAAAAACTCTTTTTTTCTAACACAGCTTTGCTACAGGCCATTTAAGGATATTATTGGGGAGTTCGTGCAGATCCAGTTCAGTTTTGAATTAGAGACGTGAAATTAAAGATGATGAATCAAGATGAGCAGAAAGTGACAAAGATTCAACATATAAAAAAGTAAGGCACTTATTTCAACCATACCCTGCCTGGTCTTCTTGTTGAATCTGTTTGGTCGGACATTTCTTTGCGACGCTTCCGGAGAGCTGCATTATGAAATAGCCTTCGATCATCCTCCTGCTTTACTGCTGCAGCTGCAGCTCTTAGGGCTGCAAAAATATAAGAAGAAAATTAAAGGCTTGGGATAAAGCTTTGATGTACTAAGAAGAAAAGCAGAAGTCAATGTAGTTCAGAGTGCAAGTTAAATAATTTCAAGATACAAACAGATTAAATAAGTCAAGTGGAACCTACCTAAATTAGGAATCAAAGACCCAGGATCAATTTCTGCATTGCAAAAGGTACACCTTGACTGTGATGCAAACAATAATTTCCTTTCATAAGTAAGACTATATTAATAAGGACACCAGAAGGGGTGCCACCCATGTACGCTAGAACTGTAAACTATAGAAGTCTTCACAGAAGAAGGCTATCAAAGAATTTACATTATCAAATAATCAAATCACAATTTTCCGATAATCTAAAACTGATGACATGCAGCAACTCTTTTAATCAAATCACAATTTGCTCTAAATGGAGAAACCCTCCAAGCTGCAAGCACCATATCCAAAATTTCCAGACGAACTCAATTAAACCCCAACATAGGTGGCACAAACTAAAAAGGCCTGACCTTTGTCCCCCAATTACAATCAGTAAGGCCATCCAGTATATAGAACAAATAGGACCACTAGAGAGCATAAGGATTTGACAAAAAATTTACAAGTTGTGGGATTTAACAAACCCCACTCCATGCTCCATAATACACATGAAACATGGAGAAAAATATACAAGTATTTGTATTTGTGCAATCAAAAGCTAACCAAGGACTGTCATGTGCTACACTAAAGTGCCCCGACTAAGAAGAGTCAAAGTGTCAATCTACAAGGGACAAGACTTCAGCATCTTTTTCTTGGAACCTGTGTTCTTAGACATCATACACCAAGAGAATACACATTGCTATATGATATCTGTAAATCGCATAAAGATCCCACAAAGCACACCCTTCAGATAACTACACTCTATTATACACAGAAATGAGGGATGAGAGGATAATGTCAACCATACTATTGAAGTGAAATGTGATCACAAAGCACCAAACTAGTTGAAGGGGAAGTTTTAAATGACTAGGATTCAAACAACTATGATGTATGACACTCCTATGTATGATTTGGGTAATACAATTGTTGGCTAAAGGAACACCATTAAGATGGATAATGACTAGCAAAACAAACAGCATCCCGTGTTTTGATTGAATTGCATGCCCTTTCATCTGTGCACTACGGAAAGGGTAAATGTTATCTTCACGCTACAGTCCACAAGTTTTCTAAGCTTTATGGAAATACTTCTATGGAAAACTATAGAACTCCTACTTACCATTTCTAGTACTCTTCTTAGCATGAGACCACCAAAGGAATGTCCGCATGATACAAAAACAGCATCTTCAAGGAAACCACCACTATAACATTAACAAATAAATAATTATCAGCAAGATGAAAAAAAAAGGTCCATTCAGCATTTGTGCATTGCACCGGGAATATAGTGATAGATTCATTACGCAAACATGAAAAGAAGTGAAATCAGCTATACACTGGAAACAGGAACTTGAGAAAGAAAAAAGAATTAAAAAAGTATAACAAATTATAAAAAATTCTAAATCAAAATATACAACAAAATTATGACATGGACGAGCCTCTTAGGTTGTGTTTGCTGAGATAGACAGTGATATAAAACAAGACTAATAGTTATCCCATCTTATGTTTTGTGCAGACAGGAAAACAAATTAATCATTAAAAATAATTATTAATATTTTAAATAAATAAATATATAAGTTATTATCCATTAAGATAAGATATTACAGCAAACGAAGTGACAAATAAAAACAACAACTAAATTAAATAAGATTATTCCAAAAAAAGAAAACAAATTTTCTCAAGTTATGATGTTTAAGAAATATAATATTTACTATATTATTTTTATTGGGTATTCTTTAATATGATTTTTTATTATTCTTGTCCCATGAGATTGGATGAGCTATCACATGAGGAGTGAAGCGACATAGGAAAGAAAATTAGACAAAACAAGAATTCATTTTTATCATGTCCAGTAAGTGCAAAAAGCACATGATAAGGGCTGATAAATCAGCCAAGTCTTTAAGGCTCTACTAGGGCATCAAGTATGTCATTCCAACATTGATAAAAAATGTCCAAGGCATGTGAATTGAGCCTTTAACCTTGAAGGCTCCTAAGAATCAGTGACAATAATATTGTTCTATCAATTGAAATGTTGACTCATATATCATGTATCTAATTATTCTTTTTTCAAATATCATGCGTAATATTTTCATTTATTAGGACTATTTTACAGAAGCAATGAAAATCATAACCACACCACATGCAAGCTTAGCTTAACATTTTTATATTTAATGTCATTAATAGCATAGGCTTAATGACTCTCTCTTAACCATTTTTATCTTTAATGTCATTAACTCTCTCCCTGTAAAATGAAACCTCATCAATAAACTCACATAAAGGCTGAATACTACTCCTTTCATAATAACTATGCAACCATCTTCCTGATCCAAAGATCCCATATATATGTCAACGCACAGAAAAAACAGAAGCAACAAATGCTGCATCTGCAATAACCCCAGAAAGCTGCACCACCCTTATCAACTTATTAAGCAAGATGGGTTTCTGGATCTGGTGCAGTGTAGAATCAAAATGAAGGCGTGACAATTATATCTACCATATCATGGGAATGGAGTCTGATGTCTTGAGAAAGTAACCCGGTAATAACTGTCATGTGCGGTACCCATGTTGCCCTGGCCACAAAATCACCAATATAGTTTGTGACTGCACCCATTTGCTTTGCAGGTGCAAGATCTTCATGTGGGTTTCAGAAATATCACCACCATGGTTGCACAGGTTCAATCTTCAACTGCTCCCATGAAATATTTGGATTCTCCATATCAGCCATTGCAGCCAATGAAGAGTTGCACCATCCCTGCTTCCCAAGGCTAGAGATACCTTGAGATCATTCTGGATCCCATGGATCTAAAAATATTGTTCCACCCTTGCCATCCATCCTACCAGGTCACTTCTGCCAAAACTGGGCATATCAACCTTCTTTATAATTGGTGGCATATCAACCTTGTTTATAATTGGTGAGGTATTAGTGGAAAGAAGTGTTAGCATTGTTGGTCCAGCAGTGGAGGTATCTCCTGCCAGTGGTGTGAGAATTAGAGGAATTGAGGTCTCAATGGTGCCCACAATAGCCTTGCCTTTATTTAGAGAAGAAATTATGTTTTTAGGCCTGGTAAACCATTGATCCTGGTCCAGATGGAAAGGTAAGGGCTTATTCGAATGGAGGCGCAATTTTAGTTTGCATAGTTGTCATATTCCTCTTTACCTCATCTATTCTCATTTCCACTCTTGTCATGATAGGATCTGGCAGGATGGACCAATTTGGTAGAAACAGAAGGATCTTAGAAGATGTTTTAATTCAATAAAATCTCATTTTATAATGAAAAATAAAAGAACAGTAAAAAGATGACTAAAAAACAGTCCCTAGGTGTTAGAATCTTGTAATTATTGGGGTAGATTGTGCATATATTAGAAGGATATTAGGAGATCTTTAGGAGATATTAGGAGATTATTTTCCTTTTTTAAACTATTTTCTGTGTATTATATATACTTTAAACCGTATATGAAAAATCATCAAGCCAATTGCTTGTTTTAAAACTTTTTCTTCTCTCTTTCACATGGTATCAGAGCCTATAGTGGTCTGATTATTTTTTCTTTCTTTATTTCTGCAAATCCTCCTGTTTCCACACACACAAAAAAAAAAACCTGACTTCAGTTCTGATCTGTTACGGCAACCTTACTGCCGCCTTGAAATCACTAATATTCTGAAGGAGTTGGATCTCATAGCCACCGGAGATTAGTTCCCTAGATTCTGGCGACCCAAGACCCGAAATTTCATCACTGGAAACCTCGTCGTCGACCGCCACGCGCCGCCGCAAGATTTCTGTCTCCCTCTCTTAAGGTATTCACAGCCTTTTTTTTTTATTCCTATTCAAGTACAAAACCTTCTCCCGAATTCAAAAAAAAAAAAAAAAAAAAAAAAAAAAAAAAAAAAAAAAAAAAAAAAAAAAAAAAAAAAAAAAAAAAAAAAAAAAAAAAAAAAATAAAA